>BGPR01015383.1:0-36804 GCA_013235015.1 Araneus ventricosus
CATAAAACTACGACAATCGATTTAACGGATTGCGCTGAAATCTGAAGAAACGGAAAAAATCCCAGCGTTTTCCTCGTTGATCTTTCAAGTGAAAACTTCAACACTAATTTTCGTTTACCAGCTCGAATATAAAATTACAAGCTATTAATAAATAGTTAAACAGCCAATTGTCAAGCCTGGATCGATCAAAGTTTAAAAATTTTAAATAAGAAAATTTTGATTTAAATTAGTGGTAACAATTTAATAAATACGTATATTCACATCATAAATCTATCTTTGGAAAATGAATACAGGTGTAAATGATTCTAAGGCAAATCGGTTTAATCCATACTTACTAAATCATTTCGTAAAAAAATTGTCAGTCCTTCAAACCAGCCTCATACCAGCATTAAGTCTAGAATAATTGCGGTCCATTTAATTGATGAAATTTTGATTTATTGTTTGCTATGTAGTTTCCTTCTATTACAAAAGATTATTGTGTAGGAAGACAGTTTAGGAAGATAAATTGTACGAATACAACAAAAATAAGATGATCAACTTTTGACAATAAAAAGGAGGACACAATTGAAATCAAAAATAAATTTTGTATATAAAAGAATCATTTTGTTTATTGCAAAAGTAACAGAAAATGCACAATCATATGATAAATGCATAACAAAACATTTTTTCATATTTAAAATTGTAATTATGCTTGTATGCCTATTATTTATTACTTTAGTGAGTAATTTTCCTTTGCATAGTTTTGAATCAATAAAAAATATTAAATCATTAGCCATGAAATTTTCATTGAGACCTCCCTCCCTTCACAGTTATTAGTGAGAAAATTTAAAGAAAATCTATTAAGAAGTTTTGAATTTTTTTATCGTAAAAACAATTTGTAATATTTCTCTTTTATTTATATTGATATATTTTATTACATTACATAACATACATTTGTTTATTGTTCAAGAAAATAAATTTTCAAGAAAACCAAAAAATATCAATGACACGATTCTGTTCATATTTGAAAAATTTTAGGAAATTGATAACAATTAAAGACTTTGTGCCAAAGTGTGAGAGAATAGAAATAACACTTCAGTGAGTAATGTTTTATATTTCTGTATGTTTTTTTTTCTTTTAATTTTTGTTCTTTTCTACCATTGATAACTAAGTAGATTCGTCCTACTTTCTGAACAGGTTGTTTTATTTTCTAAATTCTGTTATATTCCTACATTGATCATTGGAGGAGGGTGAAGGAATTTTTAGAAGTGTTAAGACTCGGTAATTTTGTCACACTTTAATACCAAACTCAATCTGTTACATATTGTAAAGATGGAATTTTGTTATCTATTTTTTACATACATCCTGGTGTGCAAGACTTTTGAAATTTGAATTTTGAAATAGGCTGTTTTCCTATTTTCAGAACTTAATTATCAGTTAATCGATTGATTTAATTAAATTTTCAATCCCTTCCAGGGCACCACCTGGTAACGCATTTGAGCAAAAAATATATTCTACGATCCCATAATACTTATAATAATAAATTGTTAATCTAAGACTTAAAAGTAGAAAATAATAAAAATTCATGAAAAAACTCTCTAGTTTACTAATGAAACTGTATTTTGAAATATTTTTTTTTATTTAACGCCCACTTTTAACTGTGAATAAATCTTAATCTTTCTTAAGCGTCTAAATCTTTCAATTCTACTGTTAAGCGCCTAATTGTACTATTTGAATTAATTTCTTTATTTCTTGAATGAAGGGAACATAATTGCTAATCACTCAAGTGATGAACTGGAAAAATACAATTATATGTTATTTAATAGCTAGAAATGGTCACATAACTCTTCCCTGAAATGCATTTCTTATTCATATGAGTATAGACTTCCTTTAAATCATATTTCCTTATAACGTTTTGATGCATGTGTCCCACAAAGGACTGCCTCTTTCAGGGCCGTCTTAACAAATTTGAACACTCTGGGATAGAGTAATTCTGGGGTAATAATAGTATAACGGTAATTGAATAACGGTTATAATAGGGGCGCCCCATCAGAACCGTAACTAGGAATTTGGGGCGACTGTGGCTAAGCGAAAATTGCTACCAAATAAATTTATTGAGTTGCAAACGGTGACATTAAGTATCAGCATGTATCTACCAACTTTATCATTGATAATGTAACTTCTATTATACGTATATCTTTGAATTTCCTCACTGATTGTCTCTTTAAGGATGCTTTCTGAACTGATATGCATGTTGACGTAACCTTAGAAAATCGATGTCTGTCTAGTTAAAAGTTCTGATAATATTTTTACATGTAACTCATTTAAAATTATATTTATTATAACCCTATTAATATAAGATGCTCTACAATATCCCTACGATATTTTTTCGACATTGTACAGCATTCAGAATATCGCAACAACATGTTAGAGATGTCGCACCATAGCTTGTGCTAATATAGAAACATTTGATTCAAAACTAAAATAAAATCAGTACCCATAGGCAGCAGAAAATTTTTAGGCGCCTCTGGGCTACAGCCCAATTTGCACATTGGATAAGATGATCCTGCCCCCGTTTTAATGTCAAATACCTCGGCAACGGATATAGATAGAAGAATAAAACAAGTGCCATCTTTATATTAAAAGGATTAAAAATCTGATACCGAATTTTCCAAATTGGTTACAAATGTTGTCAAGAGATAGCGCTGTAATCTTCTAGTGCAGTACGGAGTCCGAGGTAAAAGCTATAAACTATCCACTCGTTTCATTCTTCACTATCGATCTCTCTTCCTGAGACATTTAATTTTAAAATGAGTCCTTTGAATGATGAATAGTATTGGAACATCTTGTATGAAGGTAAAAATATAATACAAAGGATGATCAAAACTTGAAGGGCAGTTAACTAAACTATGCATATTTCGTTATAGTTTGCCGTTTTCAGATGAAACTTTCAGGCCATAGAGAGTGCGTCATAGGCTTGGTTGATACACGTTTTGCCGTATCAGATACATGTGGATACTGATACTCGTTTGTACCCGATACATTTACTTGATACTTTTGTATCTGACAGCCAGTAACCGATCATTCCCTTTGAAACGGAACTGAATCGGTACCGATACATTTACTCGATACTTTTGTATCTGATACAGCCGGTAGCCATCATTCCCTTTGAAACGGAACTTCGGCAATCAGGTACAGATACGAGTCTTTCAAGTTGCGATGACTTGCGTCTTCGGAAGAAATGATTCTGATGATGCCCAGATGGCTTCTGTTTTGACAGCTATTAGACGGATGGGGGGGGGGAAAGGATTTATATAAACTTTTCGCTCAAAAGCTCGCTCGAGCCGCGTCCTTTATTTTATTCGATCATGTAATTTCTTTATTTTAGATGTTAGCAACGTTAGTATGTTAGAGATGGCGGTTATTTAAAACACCCATTTTGGTTATTTCAACCTAATTAACCTGGACCAATGTTTGGTTTGAGATTTTTTAAAAGCTCTTTCGGTGATTTCCACTAAAGGGAATAACAAGAAGTTCCTGTAATTACGCCTCCCAAAATTTCCTTAGTGGTCTCATCGAAGGGATTTAAATATCCGATATTTCAGACACTATTAAATGACTGCACCAGGAATAATTCTTTGTGCATTTTAATGGTGGAATAGGCTGGGACTTCAGCAATTTAATGAAAATGACATTTATACTCAAATAACCTGTGGCGGGTTACAGAACTCGGACGTTATAGGTCAATCAACTCAATAAACTTCAGCGTGTAGGAGGTGTATATTATTTGTACCGATTGAACTAAAAGTATTACATTTCAACGATCACCATAGAAAGAAACGCGTATGACCTTTCCTATTTAAGCAAGTGTTGCTAATATATTTAACTACATTAAATATATTTTAATTGTAAAAATACTAATTCAGATTTTTCTCCACCGCCCACTGATTAGTAGTGACCTAAATTCTTTAATTTACCCCATTACCAAAACTAATTTGGCCGTTTTTTAATCCGGGTTTTGAGGGTTTAAAAAAATCGGGTTATAAACAGGACAAAATTACGAAAACTGGCTAATCGAAGAAAAAATATAAAGCGATTTTCGGTTTTAACCGTGGTTTTCCCATCTAATCAACCCCTCTAAATACAATATTTAGAAGGGGTTGCTCTATTTGTGTTTAGTGTATTTTTTTGGAGGGTTAAAAGTAGAAACAAAGAGAAATCCGTTCTGAAACTTTTCACTTTAAACGTTCGTCTTACAGTGTGTAGTATTGCCTTGATAATTTTATTTGCAAGTCATAATAGTTTATTAATTAACGTTCCGTTTTGAACACAGGGTCTATATTGGTAGGACATCGTAATTTTGAACCTCAGTCAGATGACAGGGACGACACCTGAGCTGGCATCCCTTCATGACTTCCGACCACCACAGGGATGACGTTTGGCCCTAGTGTGATTTTACGTGCAAAGGCCCAATACACGACGGATCTTCAGTGGAATCGGGTTTCGAACCTGGAACCCTCCGGCCCTTAAGTCGAGACCTTACCAACTAGGCCATCCGGCCTTTGCACGAGCCATCAGAAACCAACAAAAAAAATAATATTTCAAAGAAAGCATCTAACTGTTACACAATGCCCACCTGGACATCTGTTCATATGCATACGCCCTATGGCTAATGAGTTTCCATCTGTGCAAATTGCAATGACGACGATCCTCTGATAAAAGTATATAATATATATATATATATATATATCAATGTCGTGAAAATCAATCAATGTTGAAATTAAATGGAAAGACTGTTATATATATAAATATATAGTTTTTTTAAACAATAAATATTTATTTTTTATTTTTTTCTCTCTCTACTTTTTCGTAGTTGTACCCATATGTTCTCAAAGTTATTGTTTTGTTAATAAACCTACTTTCTTAATATAAAAGAAATTTCGTGTTTTTTATTTCAAATTGGGCGAATTAAAACTCTATATACTAATAGATATTAGCTTTAAAGACTAGCATTTCTATATGTACCCAAATTGCTTGTTATCTATAGCTTTGGTGGTTAATTTTGAGCTTTATTTTTTAAAACGTTATTAAAAAAAAGGACTTTCATAAAGCATAAAATTATGATAACAAGAGTGTAACTTTCATCACTTTTGTTTTTAAGTATTTCATCGTATATTTAAATTTAAAGAATATAAAAAAATTTTCTTTCAGTAAATTTTTTTAAATCGTTATATTCTGAAAATATACGTGTTTAAAGTTTAATTTTTATGTTCAATTCATTTTGCTAACAACAATTCTGTTTGAGTTACTTATTTGCTTCAAATAAAAAAAATGTTGAGAGCAAAATATATTTGTTTATTCGTAGAAAGTCCCATCAATCTGGTATACTTTAAAAACATTGCAAGGAAAGGCAAAAATCTAAAGCAAACCTAATAGCGTCGTCGCCAAGGCAGAAATAATAGATGTGGGTGACACTGCTTAGAAATCCTCGCCTTTCAATCCACTCAGCCTATAACAACAAATATTTTCCTTTCCTCTCCCCCACCCACCCGCCTAGCACTTCAAAACCAAGGCCATCTGCACGATTCATCAACAGCTCTACCGAAAACGCGAAGCATTCACAACGAGGATCAGATTCAAGCTGATATTTTTTTATCAAGTTCATACAGTATCACTGGACAGAAAACGAACAAGGTCGTTATCAATCGAGTACGAGAAGTGATACCGAGTACCTGGTACTTTTGGTCTGTGTCATTTTCTCGTACCTGATACTTTCGCGTACCTGATACAAAATATCAAGGTGATACAGTATCACCCAACCCTAGTGCGTCATAAGCCATGCAAAAACACAAGAGGAATAAATTAGCATTTATTGGTCTATTCTGTTCTGTGTGGCGAATACCTCAATACTCTCAAACAGCATGTTTTTCTCACGCGTCCGCAGCGCCGCGGTAATTGTGGCCATTAAGTCTTCTGCTGATTCCACAGAAGTTTCACACAAAAGACTCTTAAGGTAACTTCGTAAAAAGAATAATTCATACATATATATTATTTTCAGGTTATTTTTAAGTTTCCTCTCAAATTCATTCCCAGATGGCGCCTCTGCTTTGAAATCAACATTTAAAGAAAATTGATCAATTTATAATTATATAATATATAAATATTAAAATAATATATTATCAACTGGAACAGGAACTCATAACCTGTACAAAATTTCAGAGATCTAGAACTTCAGAAAGTGAGGAAAAATCCATTAAAAATTCATTCTTTGACATTTACATTTTATTCCATATTTTCAATAGTATAATTTAAATGCCAAAGCAAATGAAACCAGTATTGTATTTATTTCATTTTAACTTATAAAAATTACGCTTCGCAATAGTCAACTACTCAAGTGGTATAGTTATTAAATAGCAAAACTTTACTTGGAGAAAAAATTCTCTAGTTTTTTTAATCCCTCGTGTTCTTCACGTTAATCCCTTATGTTTTAATCCCTTCTTGCCGCACGGTCTATGACAGGGAGGGATAATCTTTGTATTATACCTTATCTTTTCTTGTTTCCGCCATTAACAAATTTGATTTTGCGTGCCCCCAAAATGTTCTTCGCGTACCCCCAGGGGTACATGTACCACAGGTTGGGACCCCTGGTCTATAGGAATGTCCCTAATGGATGCTAGTGACCTGCCCTGCCATCTAACATCTAATTCTACAGTTGCGGAAAAAAAGGATCCACCCTGCATTATTTCACCTTCGTTCACCGCAGATCAAAACAAAAGGAAAAATTTCAGGAAATAACGTCTAGTAAAATGTTCCATATTTAAAATTCTCATAAGGGGTCATATACATATTTAAAATTGCACTAACTTCAATTTTTCAAATGGAAACACACATTTTTCTTAATAAATCTGAAAACAACATCAAAATCTCTGCTCAAATACCAAGTTTCATCATCCTAGTTTCCATGAACCTATCCTAGTAACCATGTTTCGAAATTAGATTCAAATCAAATTTTCAATATCTAATGTTAAAGTAAAATTTTGAACTTTTTTTGATATCTTGGTAAATAATGTATCTATTGACCTGAAGTGATTTTTGAATTGATGGCAAGAACCATTGGCGGCGACTGGGTAACAAAAGTTGGGTGGGGCAAAAAATTTATGGACACCTAAAAGTACCCATAGACAACAAAATCTAAAAACTAGGTTACAAAACTAGCTAGCTTCCCCGTGACCAATCGTTCTTTTATTATTTCCTGTTTTAGACAGTTGAAACGAAATAAAAATTTATTTTTTTCCTCAAAAAGAGGGAGGGACGTCTCACCCCCTATTACAAGTCACCGCCACTGACTAAATGTATCCATGAAAAAATTATTTGTAACATTACCACACATCTACAGTTAAACCTAATTGCTTTGAGATCGGTAATAATTTAATTAAAAAGCATGGCTTGCTTAAAATAAAAAGAAAAAGTGATAATTTACTTAAATATCCAACCATTGAATAAAATATAAGGAAAAATAAAAAATATTGCGTTAGATTGCTTGTGCTTAATAATCTTATTTTAAACAGATATCCGAAACAATGTAATTAATTACGTTGCATAAAGTAAGATACAGCAGAAAATAAGCTTCTCAAAGTCATAAGTTTAGTCTTCGAAGGTGGATACTGAACTTACCAGAGTCTAGTAAAGAGCTATTCAAGGGTATGATAAATAATTCTTGTTGCCATGAAAAAGCACATTAGCATCAGCTTAGGTGACCGGCTACCATGTTTGGTTTCACCACGAGGGGTCCCCTCTCACAGGTCATTAGCCAACGGAGAAACTATCATTTATCTTGTAATTTATGACTCCTGTGGAACCATCCAAATAATTTCAGAATGAAAGAAGACGCTCACTATGGAGCTTATTCTGATGACAATGCGTTCAAAGCAAGTGTAAATGTACACAATTCCACTGATGACAACTTAGGCATCTGGAAAATGCCTAGATAATTTCAAAAGCCACATTTTCCCATTAACAAATGACGCAGTGATCAATCGTACTGTCGTTCTTTCTACCTGAGTCGTCTTAACGCGGGGAGGAGGAATTGGCAGGTAACATTGATAGCAATTGCAACGATTCTCCTCGTTATTAGACATTTCAAAACATCCAGCTTCAAATTTCGTGAATAACAGAGGGTAACTTGAAAATCAAGCATGAGTGATCACTAACGTAACTTTCACGGTGTTCTTTGCCGTTTTAACTTTGCACTGCTGCTTTTTAAATTTCCAAATTTTGGGCTGCTAAAATAAAACAAAAATTTAATTTTTCCGCAAAAAAGTGTGTGGGGGTGATTGCCCCGCTCGTTCCCACCCAGAATCACCGCCACTGGCAAGAACAAATATCTCTAGACAGCTTTCTAGTAAAAACGAATTAAGTATGATATATAATAAACAATTTTTGTTTTCTGCAAATCGAATTCACATTCCAGTTTGGTTCATTTCGCTATAGAAGAAAAGATGACGATGATTCACGATCCTTAACAATGCTATATACAATTTTCTTTAAAGAAACATTATACACAAAATATATTGATTTTCTTTCGGCGTGGGACTCATTATCGTATTTGACAGTTCTGTTCCCAAAAAACTGTTTCGCTTAATGAGTGATTCGCATTGCGAGTAAGCTTCTGGAACGAATCTTGCTCGTTAAGCGAAGTTCCACTGTAATTAATGTGTAACAATGGCGAAAAGGCCTTTTCTGGAAAGCTGCAAAGTCTGATATAATTGATGTCAGTTTGTGATATATGAGAAAACTTGAAGCTGAGTATGTCTGTTACTAGCATATTTCAGTTTCGTCAGTTCGTGGTATAGGAGAAATCTTAAGGCTCAGTAAATCCATTATTAACATATTGGACTAATATTCTATGTTAACAGCAGATTCTGGAAGACAAAGAATGTTGAAAATAAACCAATGGGAACTATTTCTCGAACAAACTCTTTGCTTGCCATCCGATACCAAAATTAAATTTTTGTGGATAAAAGTATATATATAACATTTTTGGTTCGGATGGCAAGCAAAGAGTTTGGTCCAATAGTGGCACCTAATCTACCAATACTTTTGTACCAAACTGGTACATTCCATGCTAAATTGTTTGCAAGAAGTTGTGCAATGGTGGCCCAACAAGGTATTTAAATATTATTTTCTTAGTTTAATGGACAGTGGTCCCGATACTTTTTTTGAGTACATTTCTTGAATGAAATTATAGTCATAACTGTAGAGAAAAATGCATTATATTCGAGTTATCAAGATTTTGATTTGTCAGTGTGTGACATAATTAGTGGTAGCATAGGTCAGGATTTAAAGCTCATATCCGCACTAGTGTCCAGATCTACGGATTTAGACAGGGCCGGAATACTAAATTAGAAAACTAGGAAACTACCAATGGGCCCCGCAACTCAAGGGGCCCTAGATATTCAGAACATTATTTTTAGGATTTATTTTCAGCCATTCAAATTATCTTGCAGATCAGTGTGATCCAATTTCTTTTCTATAGTTAGCTGACTGACTCACAAGTCGACAACGCTGGCAAACTTCGTATATGAGTGTTTAGAATGCTTGAAAATTTTTTTTATCACTTTGTTTAAGATTACTTTTAAATTTTAATTTCATTAGAAGTAAGATACTAGAACCAACTCTCGTAAAGTTAACTCGCACTTAAATGTTTTGTTATTTCAGTTTGTCGTAATATTTGATACTTAAAAACTACTTATTTAGATATCATAGTAAAATCAAGAGAACATATCTTATTTTTGAAATTTGGAAAGGAAAGGGAGTTTGTCAAATCTTGGACTGACTAAATGTCCCTAATAAGCTTAGTCCAGCCCGGATTTAGGTCAGTGGCTGCGGCGAGAGAGTAATTAAATTCGTTGTTTGAAATCGAAGAATTTTCCATATGTTTGCCTCGAAGACCGGCTCCAAATGAACGTATGTTTTAGTTACAAGGGTTCATTTGGGCAACTGAACGAGGCAGGCTGTTCGCGCCAGTTGTAGCAGAAATTCTGAATCTCAACGAGAATTCAATTTTAACCTGTACTGAAATCTATTTTTTTAAAAATGATTAGACCTTCTTTTGCGAAAAGTATCTACAGTAACAAAACCGAAAAAGGAGTTGAGAAAGTGGATGAGCAACCTTATCTAGTGCCATTCTCAAACTCAGAATTAAAATATTTGGCTGCTTTGTTTTTAATTGCATTTTATTTGCAACCTGACCTGCCGATTTTTTTCACTTCCTTAAATTCTGTGTTAGTCTTATGAAAGAGGGTCGCTGGTAATCAGCTACAAGAATTTCATACTATACGTTGACCCTACCCTCGGCGAGTCCGGATTTCGAACAAAAAATTTATAATAAAAATAAAATTCAATTTGCTTCATTTGTATTTATCAGATTTGTATGAATTTAAATCTTGCACAATTATATTGCATCCGATTATGATTTTGAGATACTGAGATTATTATATATTTGTGTTAGTAATGCTTTTATGCGCATTATGTGTGCATAATAATCGTCTGCTTCAGTAGGTTATAGAACTATCGTGAGCCACAAATAATACATAGACATCATGAAAGAAAAGAAAAGATTTTGCACAATACTGTCGCTAAAAATAATGTTCCGATGTAGGAAGTTAGTTTTTAAAAACCTGATTCCAGTTTTACTAATTGGACAATTTTTCATCCGATACTGATAATTATCTTACGAAAGAATTTTGTATGATTTGCGTGAAAGAACTTGACTTGTGTCCTCCTTTTCATTGTAAAAAAGTTAATCACCTTGTTTTTACCTTGTTGGTCGCCTTTCCTTAGAATCATTCACATCTTTATTCATTTTCCAAAGATAATTTTTAGACGTCTTTCTTAAAGTTTCACCACTATTGTAATTTAAAATTTTTCAAATAAATACTTTTTGAGATTTAAACTTCGTCACATTCTCAGCCTACTGCAAGGAATTTATTGATAGCTTGGAATTTTATATCCGGGCTGGTAAACTAAAATTAGATTTAAGGTTATCTCTTAAGGATCTAAGGAAAAAAGATGAAATTCCATTTTCCCCGCTTTTGAGGTTTTAGCGCCACCCATAATTATATGATATATATTTTGAAACGGTTAGGACGATAATATTCATCCTACCTTTCAAATATTAAAGTAGGTTAAACGATGTTAAAATTAGAGAAAAAACTGTAAGGCATCTAAATTGGTATCATAGAAAAGATAATTTTTTATTTGGTACAGGAATAATCTTTTCGATATAATATTTTCCGAAGCCACCGAAGAGAAACGCCACTTTACCTTAATCTTTAATTAATAAAGATTTTAAAAAATGGCCCGGAAGTACACATTCCCCACCACCACTATGGTTTTCACTTATATTTTGAAACATCATGCTTTGCTGTATTGCCTCAATACTTAAATGAAATAAAAAGAGATTTAAGGTTAATGTTGTTACTTACGTGGCAAAAACTAGAAAACTTGTTTTTCATTTCTTGCAAAATTTTATAATATTTTATTTTTTTTTAATCGCATCGTTTTGTCTCATCGTTCGTATGAATATGGTACTATTGTTTTATAATTCTTAAAAATATGTTACTTTATTATTTAAAAAAATCTCCTATATTATTAAGTATTTAGTTCTGTAGAAAAAGTTTGATAATTTGTTTTACTATTTTGTTTAAAATTATTTTTAAATTTTAATTTTTTTCTATACGCGAGATACTTAAACCAACACTCTTGAAAGTGGCTAGCAATTAAATGTTATGTTTCCAAAATTTGATACTTAAAGGCGGCAATTCACCTGACGTCCATTCCATTCCATCTGTCCCAAGACTGGTCTTTTTCCTTCCATTTTAATCGAAAAGTACAAGCACGCCACTCACTTGCATTTCAATTGACTGGGAAGAAAATTTTGCAGATAGGGAAAAAATAGGGATTTTCTAGCGTCTGGGGAAAAACGGAGATTTTTCAGTCCACTTGACATATCAACAACAAGATACATGCGCGCGCTTTGTAGTTAAAAATTGCACGCTTAACTTATTATTTTTATTCCTTTGCAGCTAAAAGCCCCATATCACAGATTTATTAATATATATTTGGGATTAAAAATGGGGGTGTCAATGATTTTAAAAACGTGTTATTAAACCGAACGTACCGTCAGATTTTAATGCGATTCCGTGTGAAACTTGTGACATTACTTTTAAGGAAGGTATGATGCTGGAAAATATTAACTATACATGTAATATTGATTTTGAATTAAAATGTTACTTCTAAAAACAGTTTTTCTTCTAAATATCTTCCCAAATATTTGGGCTGAGTTTACAAAAATTCCTGTAAATATTATGCACATTAAACATTACCATTTCTGAAAGTTTCATCTTGTTATCAATATTCTGTGAAGCGGGGTGGGCCAAAGACGTTTTTATCTTTATCAGTTTGTAGACGGTCCCCTAACTGCCCTCAGGACCGAATCTTCAATGTAAAATGTGAGTTATTGTCTATTCCTAACATGTCCGAAGTTTAAAGGCTGTCGGTTAAACCGTTCCGGAGAAATTCTAAAAAATGTGAAAATCTGCAAGTGTCCGGATACTTTTGGGCATATAGTGTAGATAATGAGCCGTCACGGCGTACTACATCTTCTACAGAGTAGGAGGTTCCCAAAGCAAGTGTGCAAATGGCTAATGTGCAGCAGAAAGCACGTCTAACACGTCTTTGGTTTTACGAAAGCAAATCAATTGTAACAGTTCAAAGACATTTCCGCCTACAGTATCGAAATTGTCATTCTCTAAGTCAGAACTCCATCAATCATTGGTATGAGCAATTTAAGGGAACAGGAAATGTGCATCATAGGAAAAGTGTTGGACGACCATCGGTCACAGACGAAGTTGTTCACAGAGGAAGGAGACGTTCACACCTTAAATTCTCATACCAAAGCTAAATTGAGTTCTTGCTTGGAGACCGAAAATTTCCATGCTCTAACCGAAAATGACTTTGGAATGTTAGAAGTGATTTACTTTCGTGGAACCAGAGACGTTTCAGGCTTGCCTTCTACTGCACGGTAGCCATTTTAACACTATCGTTGGGAATCTCTCGCTGTAGTACATTCAGTGCACGGTAACAGTGTCTTACCTATTTGAAAAAACGTTTTCAACAACTCTCTCTTAAAAAAAAATTGAACTTTCTAGTGTTTTTGAAAAAAAAATAAAACGGTTCGAGTTTTTACTAAGCAACAAATATTATTAAATATAATTTTCTTTTTATTTTAGTTAAGTGTTGAGTTGATGCAGCCAAACCATTATGTCTCAGAAATTTAGTAAAAAACAGCTGTAGCGTATTATTTATCTCTACTAATTAGACATTTTGTCCGTTTGAACTCGAGAGAATAGACCGCTAGACCTAGAGCTAAGAAATGTTGCACAAACACACTACAGAGGTGGTGGGGGAATGTGTATTTCTTGACAATTCTTTAATCTTCATTAATTAAAGATTAAATGAATTTTGCGTTTTTCCTTAATAACTTTGGAGAATATTATACCCAGGAAATTATTTGTGTACCAATTAAAAAATTATCATTTCTATCATACCAATTTAATTGCCGTACAGTTTATTTCCTCTAATTTTAGCATAGTTTACCTCAATTCAATATTTCAAATGTATAAACTGAGGAATATTATCGTGCTGACCATTTCCGCATACATATCATAAATTTACATCGATTGAACGGATTGCTCTGAAACCCCCCAAAAGGAAAAAATCTCAACGTATTTTCTTGATCTTGCAAGTGATAATTTCAATTCTAATTTTCGTTTACCAGCCCGGATATAGAATGCCAAGCTTTTAATTAATAGCGTTGGCGACAGCGGAGCAACGACGTGCTTCAAAAGATGAAAAAAATTTTATATAAAACAATTTTGCATTAAAATAGTGGTAAAACTTTAATAAATGTGTCTATGCACATCTAAAATTTATCTTTAGAACATGAATACAGATGTGAATGCTACCAAAGCAGGTCGGATCAAGCAACACTTATAATTCATTACATTAGAAAAATGTCAGTCCTTCAAATCAGACTTATACGAGCGGTAAGTCTAGAATAATTGATGGAAAGTTCATTTATTGGATGCAATGTAATTTCCTTCTATTACAAAAGATCATTTTGTAATTGACAGTTTAGGTAAAGAAAGTGAACGAATATGACAAAAATAAGGTGACCAACTTTTTAAAATGAAAGGGAGGACATAAATGAAATGAAAAAAATATTCTGAAAATAATAGAAACATATTGTTCATTTCAACACTAATACAGAATGCACAATATGATATGATAAATGTATAACATAAACAATTGTAATATTTAAAATTGTAATTATACTTACATACCTATTAATTGTTATTATGATGAGTACTTTTCAATTGAAAGAATATTTTTCTCAATTTATCAACTTCAAACAATATATTTGGAATATATAAATAAGAAATATATTTGATATTGAATTTTGCGGCAAATGTTGCAGCTGAAGTATAAATCTTCAGTCTTGGTTTTATACAGATCCAAAACTCATTAGCAATTTAAAAAGAGCTTTCAACCGCTGCGTTAGTTCCAGGACAACACAACGTAAATTCAACAAGAATAAATAAATTTTACACATGGAATATGTTCATTTTAGAATATGCTAAATATTTTCAAACATGTTTTATCAATTTCAACGTGTTTTATTTTCACATTGCATAAATTTTCAGAATTTAAATATTCATTCAATCTTCCCATCGTCCCTTTCAAAACAATTTGGAGAGAAATATTAAAAATTGTATGAGAAGAAGCATTTAAAAAAAAAACCGGTTAATTTTTTTTTAAAAATTAAAATTTTTAAATTTGTAATTTTTCAAAATGAAAAATATTTTTTAAATTTCGGTTTATGCACAGTTTACATCTATCTACTACAAAATTGAATATGTTTGATCAAAATTGTAGAAAAAAATTTGGGGTGCCAAGTCTCCTTCAACGTGTTTATTTTCACATTGCATAAATTTTCAGAATTTAGATATTCATTCAATCTTCTAATTTGAAATTTCGGAAAGGAGGACAATTTTTGAAAGAGGTCACTTTATCATTAGAAAATTCAAATTTGGTACCATTTAAGGGTTAAAAGTGTTGAAATGAAAACTTAGGATTAACACATTAAGGGAAAATCGCCAAAAAGTTTCAACTTTGGTGTCCACATTTTCGTTAAAGGGTCGCGATAAAAAAACGTACCTATACCACATTTGGCGAGAAATTGAATATTTGAATGAAATGAAAATATAGCAATTAAAATAGTTATTAAAAGAATTTGCATTAAATTATAAAGTCTGTTTGGTTTTTCTAACAAAGTACGATTAAGCATCAATATAACATAATCTGATTTATTCGTAACATAATCTGAAGAACAAAATTACCCTCTCAAACTCTATTGATCAGAAACATTATTTTAGTGTATACAGGGTGTTTCAAAAAATTTGGTAGACATTTTAAGAGAAGAAAAAGCACATTCGAGGCATATCTATGTTGAACAGCGTATTCTAATGTCTATTTTTTATTGAACCCCAAGAGACAAATTTCGGTACCTTTTTCTCTGTTCGGTATACGATATGTAGCGTATCGAATACTAAATAATAATACAATCGTAAATAATAATAACATCTAGTATTGCAACTTTCACGTTTTAATATTTCAACCGGATCAAATAAAGGGTCCGAGGGAAAAATGATGAGGTTCAAATTTTTTAAATTTTGAAGAAACGAAAAACTATTATTCTTGTTTTTGCCACCCAACTAATAATATTAAACATGATTTTCATTTATTTTCATTAGTATTGAAGCAATATTGCAAACTATGATGTCTCAGAAATTTTGTGAAAAATAGCTATAGCATATTATTTATCTCTACTAATAAGAAAGATGAATGTGTTTGCGTCTGAATTCTCGAGGACAGACAGCAAGACTTAGAGCTATGAAATTTTGTATGAACTTAATATAGAGGTGGTGGGAAAATGTGACATCGGAACCATTTTTTTTTATCTTTATTAATTAAAGAGTAAGAGAATTTGGGGTTTTTCCTTTGTAACGTTGGAGAATATTATTCCCCGAAATTGATTTCTGTTTCAAATTAAAAATTATGTTTTCTATCATACCAATTTAGATGCCATACAGTTTTTTCTTCTAATTTTAATATCGTTTGCCAGAATTCAATATTTAAAATGTATAATCCTGAGGGATATTACCGTCCTAACCGTCTCGAAATACATATCAGAAAAATATGTCTATTAATTGAACGGAAACCTGAAAGCAAGAAAAAATCTCATCGTCTTTTGTCCTTGATTCTTGTAGTGAGAACTTTATTTTAACTTTTTGTTTACCAGCCTGAATTTAAAACAACAATCTTTAAAAGAAATAAACAACTGGTGTTATGGTACCACCTGGCGTTTGCAATTATTCTTAGGGTTTTGTTTTCATCAAGCACTCACCACAAGTTAACAAATATTTAATTAACTGCTGGAAAACGCCTAGAGTTCTGCCAATTTTGAAGCCGGGAAAGGATCCGACTCTCAGTAAGCTAGGAGAGAAATTAATCCTAAATAGGTATTTAACACAAGACTCAGGCTTCCCATTCCTCAGCAATTTGGGTTTACCCCGCAACTTTCCACGACCCATCAACTCCTTAGATTTGTAGAGCATATTAATGAAGGAAGAATTCCAATATCTGGCTACTGCTGCCATATTCTTAGATATTGCAAAAGCCTGCGATAAAGTGTGGATCGAGGGTCTGATTCACAAATTAATTGCTTACAAATTTCCTCAATACATTATTGACATAATACAATCATATCTTACGAATAGGCACTTCACTGTTCTTGTTAAAAACTCAGACTCTACACAAAGAAAACTTTAGCTTTGCGTACCCCAAGGGTTAATTCTGGCTCCTATAATTTTTGTTTCGTACATGAATGACATCCCACAGGTCAGAAATATTATGAACAGCCTTTACGCCGATGATACGGCCATACTCTCGCAAGGTAAAATCCCCGATAAAGCTATTGTACCCCTTCAAAACTACCTTAAAAATTTAGAAGCCTGGCTTGTGAGATGGAAAATTAAACTAAATGTTGACAAGACAGAGACAATTCTCTTTAACAAAAAGAATGACGACTGGCCAAAAGTGAAGGTCTGTGGCACCCCAATCGAATGGAAAAAAGAAGTGAAATATTTGGGGGTTGTTCCGGATAAGCAACTGAACTTCCGAGCCCATACTAGCCTGATCAAGAGAAAATACTCTTTAATCTGTAGGAACTCTAGTCTAAATCTCAACAACAAGGTACTGATCTATTTAGCGTATCTCAAACCAATTCTCACTTACGCGAGTCCCATTTGTGCCTGGCACTGCCAGAAGTAACTTACGAAGCATTCAAGTGCTTGAAAACAAAACCCTAAGAATGATTGCAAACGCCAGATGGTACCATCGAGATATTGATATACGAAATGCATTCAATGTCCCCTCCCTTCAGCAGTTCATTCAAAAACTTGCTAAAATTTTCTATGGAAAACTGCCGGATATCAATAACCCCGAAATAACCAAAATTCCTGTTTAGGATCATAATGATAAACAGAATCGTAAGAGACCAAGAATGACTATCTCACTCTGAGTTTCCCTCCGCACTGTTGTGCATTCCTTTCTTTAACCTTTTTCTGCCTTAGATAATTTTTCACAACTTTCTAATCTCCTATTATATTCTTTTAAAACTATTATTATTATTAATAATAATATTTTTGTATTTATGTAGTTTGTAACTTTTTATTGATTTAATTTATTCCTAAATTTGATCTTCCTCATACTGGTTTATGCATTTTGATTACGAGGTCTAGTTTTCATTTCCACTTAAGCCCTAATGTATTAAATTTTCAGATAGTGGAGCCTGCGGCCCCAAGGAGTAGTGTTCCTTAAACATCGATAGACTATCGATACTATCGAAGCCAAATCGATAGTATCGAGTTTTCGAAACTATCGACTGAAACTATCGATACTATCGATGGTTTCCTCTCGGGCAATACTATCGATAGGCGCATCTTCAGTCGATAGTTTCAAAACTATCGACTGGAACTATCGATAGTTTCGGTCGATAGTTTTAAAGCTATCGACTGAAACTATTGACTGTCCATAGTATTGCTTCAATCTAGTGGCGGGTCGTGTATTGTGTCAGTGGGGGTGCTGTATTATATACAGTGACTCAAAAAAGTATTGTGGCACAAGAAACGCTCAAGCGTTCATTTCGTAAATTTCTATTATTACATAAAAACAATGGATAATTTTAATAGTTTTTGTATCTAAACACTCTGAGAAATCTATTACAACCATTACAATTAAATACAACTAATGTAGAAATGAGCTATTTGAAATGGTTCGTCTGTAACTACGAAATTAAGGTCAAAAAAGTTTTGGGGCATTCAGGTAAACCAGCTGTATAAGAAGCCAATTCTGGCAGAATGTCTGATACAACTGCAAATAATAGTGCAAACCTAGAAAACACTAGTTAAGAAGCAAAATGCAGGAGATACTACGTTAGTCCATCATTTGCATGGTAGCATGGGTCGAAAAAAATCAGAGATATCCAATGGCATCGGATAACTTACCATTTATCATTGGAAACGTGGAAGCTCCGAGAGAAAAATTGGTGAAATTGTAAATGTAAGTAAATCTACTGTACATAATATAATTTCGAAATACAAGAAGACAAAATCAGTTAAAAACAGACCAAGAACAGGTCGCCCAAGGTGTTTCACTGAGCGTGAAGAAAGGTGGATTGTTAGAAAAATTACTTGCAATCCTAAAATCAGTGCAGTCAAATTAACTTCAAAAGCCCAACAAAGTTTTAACGAGTCTGTTAAACCAGAAACGGTCAAGGAATATCTTGAGAAAATACAATTTTCATGGCCGAGTAGCTAGAAGAAAACCATTCCTCAGTAAAGCACATCGAAGAGCTCGTTTAGAATTTGCTAAATCCTATATTAAAAAGCCTTCGGAGTTTTGGAATTCAGTTTTATTTGCAGATGAAAGTAAATACAATGTTAATGGAAGCGATGGGAAGCAAATGGTATGGCGAAAATCCAATAGTGAACTAGAAATGAAGAATCTGACTCCTTCTGTAAAACATGGTGGTGGTAGCCAGATGGTCTGGGGGAGTGCCGTGGGTGTGGGGAATTTACATTTATTAGTGGAATGATGGACAAATATTTGTATTTAGGCATTTTAAAACAAAATTTGAAAGAGTGCTGAGAAAATGGGCATATTCCATTACAAACTCTATCAGGATAATACAAAGCACAATGCTCATATCTGCAGACTCTGGGCTTTATATCACTGTCTCCAATAATTAGAACTCCTACAAGAGTCCGAACCTCAATCCCATTGAGAATATTTGGGGCCATTTTAATACAGAATTCGTAAATTTAAAATTTCCAGCAAAATAACTTAGAGAAAAACTCATGTCTGAATGAGATAAAATAGAAGGAAATATTTGCAAATCTTGTAAAATCCATCTGAACAGCTAGAAATCATAAAATGTAAGGAGGACCAACACATTATTAAGAAATAATGTTTGAGTGATATAGAACAATTTTGCTTGCTAAAACTTTTGACCATTAATTTCAGCTATGCACAAGAAATGTTCATTCCAGTATTACTGTGACAATACTGTAAATTGATTTTCATGTTTTTAGTTTTATTTAGTCTACAGATATGACATGTACAAAAAGCATTTGGTTGAAATAAAAAAAAATGATTTATTCTTTCACAAAATGTTTGATAGCTTATTCTGCCCCAATACTTTTTTGAGTCACTGTAATACCTATCATTGATGCATTTTTGTATAATTTAAATATTGGCCTTTTTGGTAAATTTTGGATATTTTAATAAATTAATTTTTGACTTGATGTAAGCAAGTTTTTATATACATGGTACTGAATTTTACTTTATCTTGCAGTTCTAGTCGTTAGTTTTGAAACTGTCGATTGTTTTCTCTCAAGCAACAAGTCTATGTATTGTTATAGGGATGTTTTAAGTAATTATACCACTTTGATTATTGATGCATTTTTGCATTATTCAAATTTTACCTTTAATTTCTCATGTATTTACTATAGATTGTTTTCAAACTATCGATAGTTTTTTTTTCAAGTAATAAATAGATCGAGGAATTGATCATGCATTACTGAGAAATTTTTGTACTTCGTATCTGTATATATGTATGAACGTAACGTATGTAGTACATGGGCATTTAAAGTACTAAGTACATACCCATGTAATGCGATAAGTATGTAGGTGTGTATTTTAGGTACTATAAGTACACATATAACGCACAATGTCGTTACGTATATATGTTAAGTACTAAGTTTGTAAATAAAAATTTACGGATATACGTATGTATATATGTACGTTCGTATGTATGTAACATCCGTCCGTCTGTATGAATGTAACTTACGTATATATGTATGTAACGTACGTTCTATGCAAGGAACGCTCATACATTTGAACGTGCGTATGTTACATACCTATGCAAGTATGTTGCTTAGATACATACGTACGTTACATACATATATGCATTTCATACGTAAATAAGTTGCATACACAAGTACTTACGTTATAAACGCACGTACGTTTACGAACGCTATATACGTGCATATGAAACGTTCCTAGGTAAGTAAGGTACACGAGTATGTACGAAGGTATCTATATAACGCACATATATAATGTGCGAAAGTATACAGGTTACGTACATATACATGCCACATACGCACGTTCATAGTACATTTACATACTCAGTTTTTTACATAGTACGTATGTACGTTACATACGTAATCATGTTTCATATATACTTACGTTACATACATACTCGCGTTTCATATATACGTTTGACGTACGTTACATACGAACGCATATTTCATATTTCCGTATGAACGAACGTTACATACGAACGCATATTTCATATTTCCGTATGAACGAACGTCACATACGTACGCATATTTCATATATACGTATGACGTAAGTTACATATGTACGTTTCAGACATACGTTATATACGTACTCACGTTTCATGTATATTTACGTTGCAAACGTACTCGGGTTTCATGTATACTTACGTTACATACACACTCATGTCTCATTTATACGTACTATCGATAGTTTCAAAACTATCGATTGAAGGAGCACCTATCGATAGTATCGCCTGAAATAAAACTATCTATAGTTTCGAAACTATCGATAGTTGGGAAAACTATCGACTGCACTATCGATAGTTGGGAAAACTATCGACTGCACTATCGATAGCTGAACTATTGATGTTTAAGGACTGATATCTATCGATAGCTACCAAGGAGCTGAAACCACCACAAGTTATTTTCATATCCAACCATATTTAATTTTGTAGTAAAGGCTCAAAAAATTTTATATAAAATATTTTTATTTTAAAACAGTGATAAAATTTTAATAAATACGTCTATCGATCTAATCTATTTAAGGTATTGCGATGAAACCTGAAGCAAGAAAAAATCTCATCGTCCTTTATCCTTCACCTGAGAACTTTATTTCTAATTTTTGTATTCCAGCCTGGATATAAAACTCCAAGCTTTGAAAAATACCTTCAAGAACTACCCGCAGAGTTGTTTATATGTCGAAAGTTCAAAAAATTTTAAATAAAAATTTTTGTTTTAAAAGAGTGGTAAAACTTGAATAAATACGTCTATGCACATCTAAAATCTGTCTTTGGAAAATGAATGCAGATGTGAATGATTCTAAGGCAAATACGTTTAAGCAATACTTAACTGAATTATTTCATAAGAAATTCTTCAGTCCTTTAAATCATCCTCCTACCAGCATTAAGTCTAGAATATTTGCGCTCTATTCAATTGATGGAAAGTTCATTCCAAAATAAAGAAGTAAAGATCATAATTTTTTTTTACTTTCTATTTTTTCTTTTATGTGTTTTGATTGTTTTAATTATTGGAGAATCTTTCTGTTGTTTAATACTATAGTGATTTGTTGGTTAATTTTATGAAAAAATTTGCTGATGCAATCGCTTGATGCTGCTGTGTTGGGAGCACAAAAAAGTGTATTGTTATCAATTTAATTATTGTTTACTTCGTTTGTTTCTTCTATATATTTTTCTTTCTTAATATAATTTTTTGATTTATATTACCTGTTTGTTCATTACCGCAGTCTTTAAAGGCTTATCCAACGTCGTCATTCATTTTTGAGACAGCATTATTTACAGGATAACAGATATTATGATTTCTCTCTCTAGAAGATACTTTCTTTGCCATTATGAAAACACTATTTTACAAAGTTATGTTTACAATCTTAAGCCAATCAATGTGAAATATTGCACGCTTATATTATATACAAATTTTTCTCATTTTATTTACAAAAAAAACACATTAACTTAATGAAGCTACATAAAAAATTTACCGGAACAAATGTTTAGTAAATGTTACACTCGAGAGTGAAGGTAGTCGTCAAATTTTTCTAACATGAAATAGTTGGATAGAATGGCGGAAAAAGCTCATTTTCGGAAAAAAGAGAAATACACGATTAGAGGCAACTAAACAGGAAAAAGCAACTTCCAACACGGATCACTATAATCTTATCACTCTCACATACACACTTTTTTCAATGCGAATTTTTTACACAAATCATTGTTTTTATCAGTATTTACAAAATTAAAATTAAATATTTGCCTTTATCGTTATTTAAAAAATTACATTTATAAGTCTTTTTTTTATCAGCATAAACAAAATTTAAATTAAATGTCTGCTGTTGTTACTATTCACAAAGTTACAATTACTTCTATCGAATCCATTGAAGCCCCTTACCCGAATATCGAACCTTTTACACTTTAAATCATTCCTAGTGGCCAAATTTCCTCCCGCTGGTGTGGTGAGGAAGGTTGGAGAGGAGATGCCGCCTCAGAGTCCGACTTCGTCTTGTGACCGTAATTCAAAATTACGAGGTGCGTCCCAGAACAGCCATCTTGCTGCTTCGAAAAAGGAATGAAAATTTTATAAAACTAATCAAAACAATACAAAATGATTCAAGAGTTTTAAAGGTGTAAAACTCACATTTGACTCTTAAACACGTTGAAATAAATAAAACGCCAATATCTTGAAACGGCAGGAAGTAAAATTTTGACATGTATGCCATTTTTTATAACCCCAAGGATCTCTCATGCCAAATTCGAAGAAAATCGAACAAAGCGTTTAGTAGTGACATAGTAACAAACAAATTTACAAACAGACGAAAGACTGAACGGAGTTGAAACAGAGATTCCTTCGATAGGACAACTATCATATCCTTAATAGTAGCAAAAGCACCTGAAGATGGGAGAAGTATCTAGATGAAATAATGAGATTAATACTTATCATAGCAATATAAAAAATGTGATACATACGCAAAAACAATTAAAGAAATCTTCAAATTTTAATAACGAGAACTTTTTTGCAGAATCTCTGATAAAACTTTCACGAAAAGACGAAAAATAAAGATTAAATGGATCAAAACTGACCAAACAAGTATCAGCATGCAAAATTATGATTTCCTCTCTCTTTCTTTCTATTTTTTTTTCTTTTTTCAATTCGAATTATTTACACAAATCTTTGTTTTCATCAGTATTAACAAATTCATTATTAAATATCCGTTTTTTCAGTATTATTAAATTATTAGTATTATCGAATTCTAAAACTTAAAATTAAATGTTTGCTTCTATCAGTATTTACAAAATCCTTTACCAAAATGAATCAAATGTATTTATGGTGCCAAGCTCGTCACAATGTTGAATTCAATTAATCGGCCACCCTCCCTCTTAAACCGAATTCACAATATAAAAATCCTTACATATACATAGTTTTCTGTTGCATCAAGGAAATTTTCTGCCAAATTCGAAAGAAGAAAATCGGAAAACGCGTTTGGTCGTGATTGCGTAACACACAAATTTACAAACAGATAAAATGCTGAACAGCTAAATTAAAACGGAGGCTCGCTATGTTCGATCAATAAAATTCTACAATACATAAGAATCCTCTTATGGTTTGAAACTTAAAAACAAATCAAAATGAAAGCATCAATTATAATTATATCAATCATCACTTTATAACAGATTCTGTTTCACGTAAACAGTGACCATTCCTTCTTAAGATAGAAAATCTTTTCAGAGATGTCTTCTTAGGATCTGTTTCATCACACCAACTAATCTTTTCCAGAAAGCACTCCAGGTGGCAGTAGGAGGATTGAAAAGCCATTGTATTCTTCGAATGCTGCTAATTTGTACAATATCAGCGGAATTGACTGATTTCAAATAATTTCAAGCACCTATAAAATTGCTTCTATTGTCTCAATATACTATTGTTGGTCCCTTGTATATTTATCCCTTCTTGCAATGAATCGTCGGAAACTTTGAAGAAAAGCTTCAGTAGTTAATGACGAAAGAAGTTCAAAATGCATAGCACTGAAGACAGCACACGTATATATGCAAAGCCACGCTTAATTCCCTCCTTTTAAATAAAGCGGTCCAGCTGAATCAAAACCGATGATCTCAAAAACTGAAAATTTTTTTATTATATTTCCGGGAAGTGATGCAGAGGGTAGCTACATTTCTTTTGACGTGTTTTAAGCCAATAACGCATTTTGATAATACTGATCGTGCAGTTTTTCTCTCATTCAAAATCCAATAATGTTAGCGTAGAATATTCAGGAGCATTTGTAATCCAGCATTTGAATCAGAGACAGCAGCTCAAAAAGTTTTTTCAGATAGGTAACGCGCCGTTACGGCGCACTAAATCTTCTGCAATGGGAAATTCTCAACGCAAGTTTCAAAATGACTACCGTGCAGCAGAAAGTACGTCTGACACGTCTGTGGCTTTACGAAAGCAAATCAATTGTAACAGTATCGAAATTGTCATTCTCCAAGTCAGAACTCCATCAATCGTTGGTATGAGCAATTTAAGGGAACAGGAAATGTGCATCATAGTAAAAGTGTTGGACGACCATCGGTCACAGACGAAGTTGTTCACCGAGGAAGGAGACCTGCACACCTTAAATTCTTATACGAACGCTTAATTGAGTTCTTGCTTAGAGACCGAGAATTTCGATACTCTAACCGAAAATGTTTTTGAACTGTTAGAAATGACTTGCCTTCTGCTGCACGGTAGCCATTTCGACACTTGTGTTGGGAATCTCCCGTTGTAGTAAATTCAGTGCGCTGAAACGGCGCGTTACCAATCTGAAAAAACTTTTTGAACTACTTTCTCTTTAAAAAAAATTGGAACATTCTAGGGTTTTTGAAAAAAAAAATTTTGAAGCTGGTCTAGTTTTTGCTACGAAACAAATGTTATTAAATATAATTTTCATTTTATTTATTTAAGTGTTGAGGCAATACAGCAAACCGTTATGTCTCGGAAATTTAGTTAAAAACAGCTGTAGCGCATTAATTATCTCTATTAATTAGACATTTTGTCCGTTTCAACTCGGAAGGATGGACCGCTAGACCGAGAGCTGTGAAATTTTGCACAAACACACTACAGAGATGGTGGGGGAATGTGTATTTAGGGGCCATTTTTTTATCTTCATTAATTAAAGTTTAAATTAATTTAGCGTTTTTCCTTGATAACTTTGGAGGATATTAAAGCCCGAAAACTGACCACCTGATTTCTGTACCAAATTTAAAAAATTATTTTTTCTATCATACCAATTTAGTTGCCGTACAGTTTATTTCCTCTTATTTTAACATCGTTTACCTCAATTCAATATTTCAGATGTATATTCCTGAGGAATATTATCGTGCTAACCGTTTCCAGATACATATCAGAAAACTGCATCGTTTTAACGGATTGCGCTGAAACCCCTAAAAAGGAAAAACTCTCAATGCATTTCCTTGATCATGCAAGTAATATTTTCAATTCTAATTTTCGTTTACCAGCCCGGATATAAAATTCCAAGCTTTTATTTAACAGTGTTCTAAGTTCGAAAGAGATATATTGCATTGTGAAACATGAAAAAATTTATATAAAACAATTTTGGATTAAAATAGTGGTAAAACTTTAATAAATATAACTATGCACATCTGAAACCTATCTTTAGAACATGATTACAGATATGAATGCTTCCAAGGGAGATCGCTTCAAACAACACCTATAATTTATTTCGTTAGAAAAATGTCAGTCCTTATACCAGCGGCAAGTCTAGAATAATTGCACGTTATTCAATTGATGGAATGTTCATTTATTGATGCAATGTAGTTCCCTTCTATTACAAAAATCATTTTGTAACTGGCAGTTTAGGAAAAGAAATTGAGCGAATCTGGCAAATATAAGGTGACGAACTTTTTACAATGCAAGGGAGAACAGAAATGAATTGAAAAAAATTCTGTTAATAAAAGAAACATGTTATTCATTGAAACTGTATTACAGAATGTACTACAGTGAACCGTCTATGAGATACCACCTCTATTAAGCGATCCCCTCCTCCAACGACCAATATTTAAACTCACCGATTTTTTTACCCTATATACTTAATGTTAAAAAGTCCTCTAGGAGAGACCAGACAACCCTCTAGCGAACGGTGCATTGCGCGAAAATTTTCTTGCCTTTACTCGCAAAACCACATTCCAAACTGGTCGGTTGACCTTGAAATATTTTTGGTGCCCTGAACTGGAAAGCAGGTGCAAGGAGGGGACTACAAGTGAAAAGTCAAGTTGCTGATAGTCTCTCATTGGTTATCGCGTTTGGTGTGAATTTAAGGGGGTATAGAACAGGATTGACAGTACAGATCAGTTGCAATTCTTGTATAGGCTAGAGCTTTAAACATGTCTAAGGAACAAGTCATTTTAACGTTGGAGCAGCGCACTGAAATTATCGAGTCCCACGAAAAAGGAAATTCGGAGAAGAAGTTGGCGGATATTTTTGGTTGTGGAAAAACCCAAATCAATAAAATTTTGAAAGATAAAATTACGATTGGTAAAAAATAGGAAAACTTCAAGTTTCGGGGTGTAAAGAGAATGCGGATGGAAAAATTTCCAGAAATCAACGAGGCCTTAATCGAATGGTTCGAATCAATTCGGGCGAATAATACCCCTATAAGTGGAGCTTTGATAAGACAAAAAGCAATGGAGATTGAGAACGCCCTCGGAACAAAAGACTTTGATGCCAGCAACGGTTGGCTCGACAAGTTTCGAGTTCGGAATAATGTGGTGTTTCGTGCATTATGCGGGGAAGCTGCCGATGTCGATGAAAAATTATGGACTGGACAATATTAAGACTGGACAATGAGACTACCATTACTTTTAGCCAGGTGCAATGACAAAGACATTTTTATAAGTAATCCTGTATGATGTTGAAAACTGGAATCAGGTTTCGTGATTTCAGGCGATTTCTTATAACCCCGTCCCTTCCAGATGGTCGGCAGCTGCTTCCGTGACTACTTTGACTATTCGTTCTGCAGCTTGAGGGTGGCAGGGAAGCCCCTTGATAGTAGGTAGTATTGCCTCCTGAATGATTGTTGTGCTTACTATTGCTTCTGTAATCTTGTCATCACTGAATCTTTCAGTAAGTGCAGGCTCTGTCACATTTTCCCACTTAATCAAGTCCACATAATCCATCGCACAAAGGTCAAAAGCTGGTAAAATGAAAATACGGATATTATTCGTTGTAATGGTTGTGGTTGCAGCAGACCGTTTGACTTTGCGTAATTTCAGAATTCTTCGAAGTGCTAATTTCCTTATACTATTTCTGTCGTCAGCTAGCATTGATATCGGGACATTTTCAGGATGGCCAATACATCCGTTTCTTTTAATAACAGGGTCTATTACATCCTTCAAATCACTCGACAAATAACGCGATAGAACGATTGATTGGTGAAAATGCTGTGCACCATAGATTACTGATGGTTTCGTTTTGATCTTGAACCACATAGGCGCATAGACCTTTACGATGAACGTCGTTAATGTCAATACAGCCTCGGATGGATTTTCGTCAGCTACATAGAGCCTGAGAATTCTGTTCGCCACCTTGAGTGCCGAACTTTTCCAGGATTTCTCTTCGACAGACTTTCTTTGCAATGTCCGCAGTTGATGGCTTCACAAATTTCCATTAAGAACAGTTGATCAGTACTTAAGTCTTTCTTGTTAGTCACTTCACATAGCGTGCATCTTATTGGTGTGAATGAAACTACAGGTAGCTTCTCTCATCCGCCAAACGATTTTGCTATTTCACCAGTGAAGCTTCTGGGCTCAGTTGCGGTTCCATCCGCGTAATCAAATTCGTTACCAGGTGGTGCCCCTAGAAGCGAATAAAAATTTAATTAAGTAAATCAATTAACTGATAATTAAGTTCTGAAAATATTTAAATAGCGTATTGTCATCGAAATGCATAAGTGTAAGGAATTTCAAAACTTTGCAAGTGAGAAATAGATCACAAAATTCCATCTTTACAAATATGAAACAGATTGAGTTAAATTTTTATGTGTGACAAAATTACCGATACTGAACACATCTAAAAATTCCTTTCCTCTCCTCCGCTCCTCCAATGATCAATGTAGGAATAGAACAGAATTTAGAAAATATAACAACCTGTTCGAAAAGTGGAACAAATCTATTCAGTCGTTAATGGTAGAAAAGAACAAAAATTAAAAGAAAAAAACATACAGAAATATAAAACATTACTCACTGAAGTGTTATTTCTATTCTCTCACATTTTGGCACAAAGTCTTTAATTGTTATCAATTTCTTTAAATATTTCATATATGAACAGAATCGTGTCATTGATATTTTTTGGTTTTTCTTGCAAATGCATTGTTTTTGACAATAAAAAAATTTATGTTATGTAATGTAAAATTATATCAATATAAATAAAAGAGAAATATTATAAATTGTTTTCACGCAAAAAAAATTCATAACTTCTGAATAGATTTTCTTTAAATATTCGCACAAATAACTGTGCAGTAAGGGAGATCTTACTGAAAATTTCATGGCTAATGATTTAATATTTTTATTAATTAAAAACTTTGCAAAGGAAAATTACTCATTAAAATAATTATTATTAGGCAAATAAGAATAGTTACAATTTTAAATATTAAAAATATTTTGCTATGCATTTATCATATTATTGTTCATTCTGTATTACTGTTGCAATGAACAAAATGTTTGTTTCATTTACAGAATTTTTTTAAAATTCGATTGTGTCCTCCTTTTGATTGTAAAAAGTTGGTCATCTTAGTTTTGTCATATTTGTACAATTTATTTTCCTAAACAATCATGTTATACAATGATATTTTGTAAAAGAAGGAAACTACATATCGTACAATAAATGAACATTCCTTCAATTGAATAGAGCGCAGTTATTCTAGACTTAACTCTGATAAGAGGCTGATTTGAAGGACTGACAATCTTCTTACGAAAAGATTTAGTAAGTATTGTTTGAACCGATTTGCCATAGAATCATTCACATCTGTATTCATTTTCCAAAGAGAGATTTTTGGTGTGCATAGACGTATTTATTAAACTGTTACCACTATTTTTTAAAAAAGTTTTCATATATAAAGTTTTTAAACTTTTAAAATTTAACGGTTCGTAGTAATGGTATGCTATTTCTTTAAAGCTTGGAATTTTATATCCGAGCTGGTAACCGAAAATTAGTGTTGAAGTTATCTCTTGAAAGTGCAAAGAAAAAGACCGTGTGATTTTTCCTCTCTTGAGATTTTAGCGCAATCCGTTAAGTCCATGGTCGTAGTTTTATTATATGTATTTAGAAACGGTTAGGGCGATAATATTCCTCAAGATTATATATATAAAATATTGAACTGGGAAAAACGATCTTAAAATTAGAAAAATATATACGGCAACTAAATTGGTATCATAGAAATTAATTTAAAAAAAAAATTAGTACAGAAATCCTTTTTGGTGTATAATATTTTCCGAAGACATCAAGGAAAAACGCCAAATTCACTTAATATTTAATTAATAAAGACACACATAATTGCTCCGAAGTGCACATTCTCACCCCCCCCCCCACCTCTATAGAATGTTTGAGCAAAATTTCATTGTTCTATGTCCAGCGATCTCCCTGGCGAGTTCAAACGCACACATATTCATCTTTCTTATTAGTAGAGATATATAAACATAGTACTGCTGTATTTAACTAAATTTCTGAGACATCATGGTTAGCCGAATTGCCCCAATCTATATTATTAAACCGAAAATGCATGTGTCTGTCACAACGTCTCCTAGTAAATGTTGAACGGTAGATAAATGAAATTTGCACACTACATTCTGGTGTACATTTCTAGGTCAACTGTGCTATTTTCAACTTTCAGAATTAAATAGTTCTTATGATATTCAATTAAATAACGAAAATTTGCCGCTGTTAAGGCTTATGTTTCACCGTTTTTCGCCAATAACTTCTGAAATATTTATTGTACGACAATTATGTTTACATCATCTCAAAGAGCAGAAAATTATCTATTTAATTATACTAATTCCATTGCAGTACATACTGTTATCTACTTGCAATTAACGCTTAAAATTAATTTTAACGCAATTTCTACAACAATACTTTCTATTCTTATAAAATTAAATTCAAAGCATTTTACTGTTTATCAAATCCTTCATTCACATGCATCTGCCAAAGTGAAAATTAATGTGAGAAAATATTGTCTTCTTTGGACATTTTTACTTCCATGGTAGACTTTTCATTACCGGTATTATGTCGTAGCGTATACCTCTTTTAATATGGTTGCAGAGTCCAATTAATGTGCAATTGGATTAATTACTGTTTCTGTGAGAAGTTTTTCAAAAACATTCTTTTTCGATTCTGATATTCAGTGGATTGCCAATATAATGTGCACACTTTGAAATTTGCATATTTATTCGAATATCTCCCGAAAATCTGCATGGATTTTCTTAGGACTTTGAACATGTAAAAATGAGGCTTGAACTCGCATTCTACGGTAAAGATTCGGTCAAGAGAGTATTTAGAGGACCGACCAGAAAGTGAAGAATACAAAACAAATTTCGATTCATCCAGTTTCAAAAATATCATATACCGCGATGAAACATTCAATAATGGCTAAGTTTGATGTGCATAATATTTACATGCATTTTCGTAAACATAGCACAAATATTCGGAAATATATAAAAAAAATTTCGCATGTTTTTCGCTTATAACTTACAGTATTTAAAACCAAATTGTGTGAAATTAAGATAAGAAATAATAATGTCTTAGAGAACCATTGCATTTAAATTTGAAGTAAATACTTTGAATCTTAAAGGAAATATGAGTTTTTTCCTTAAATGAATTTTTACTGCGCATGTGCAAAATGTTGCATTATTTTACTTTTTTGAATTTTAAACCAGATATATTCGGCAACTTACATAAAAATTCCAAGCCAATGCCTTTAGTATTCAGAAAGATATCGGCATTGCAACTTGGTGTATATTGGTACAATCTAAGAGAAATTAAATGGAGAGGGTTCTTGCACAAAATGTTAATTTATAATCTTGAATCTTCTAACAGTAACACTGAATTTTATGAACGTTGAATATCCTGAATATTCAAGTATATTTATAAGTTAAATACTTATTTTAAATTAAAGCTCGACGAATACTATTCTAAGATTCAAATTTAAAAAACTTTAGTTTGTGCAACAACCCTCATCATTTAGCTTCTCTTAGAGTGTACCGACATTCACCAAGCTGCAATGCCGATATCTTTCTGGATACTAATGGTATTGAACTGGAATTTTTATATAAGTTGCCCTATATATCGGGCTCTCAAGTCATGAAAATAAGGTCACGCTACATTTCGCACATGCGCAGTAAAAAATCATTTACTTGAGTACCCATATTTCCTTTAATAATCAAAGTATTTACTTCAAATTTTACTAAAATGCATCGCTCATATATTGTCATGTATTCTGTAAGTTTCATAGAATTTGGTTTAAAACTCTGCAAGTTATAAGCAAAAACCATGCTGAAAAATTTGGGATTTTTTCTAAGAAGCGATGTTTCTGAAAATCCATGTAAATATTTTGCACATCAAACATAACCATTGATGAAGGCTTCATCTCGTTGTCAGCTTTCTTTGAAACAGGATGAGTCGAAATTTGGAAAAAGAAATGAATTTTTGGTCGGTCCCCTAAATTATCTCGTGATAAATCTTCATCGTAAAATTCGAGTTCCATCCTAATCTATACATGTTCGAAATTCTAAGAAAATCCATGCAGATTTTCGATAGATATTCTAAAAAATATGCATATTTTAAAATGCCCAAATTATATGTGCAACCCACTGTATTGTGTGAAGACTATAAAATGATTGTAGATACTTGAATACGGAACAAGTTTAAATTCTTTAAGTCATGTTTTAAACGAGTAAAAGTTTTCTAACAACGCATTTGTAAAATATCTTCGGCTTAGGCATAAAATGTATAACATTTTTTTGCTTCGCAATGCCAGTGAAATCTGACGTCTTCTGCAATAGTTCTGCTTTTTCATGCATTTTTCTAATGTGACCAACCATCTTTAATTAGAGAGGGCAGACCTTCTTTTTGTTAGTTCTGTCCCTCCTCGAAAAGTATTCTCATCCATGTTTTTACTATGCATTTAATCATATTAAGCATATTCTGTATTATTGTTGCAAAGAAAAAATATTTCTTTTATTTACGATATCTTTCCTCGTTTTGTTTTTAAAAAGTTTGGTCATATTAGTAACAATCCTCCTTCGATACTTTGAATGTTCGCGGTTTCTCCGTAAGAAAAATCCCGTCAAAGTGTCGATCCTCTCTTTGCTCCTCGTCCGTTGACTCTGACGGTTGACTGTTTTCCCACTTCGCTCGTCCTCTGTTGTCTTTAATGGTTGCATTGGTTATCTTTTTGTTCCCATTCGGTTTCTCCAGGATTTTTTTTCTAAAATCTGTTATGTCCTATCGTGTTGTTCATTTCGCAGCCGAATTTCTAGCTGAATTCTTTGATTTTAGTTTTCGATATGGAATGAAAAATGGGCAAAAGACAGATGTCATCGACTTCTGAATGAAAATTCATTTGATTGCGGAAGAGTATGTATGTCCAACGTACGGAGAAAAAACGGAGCTGATTGAAAGGCATGATCTTGATGATGGCTTCATCTGGTGCTGTAGAAAGTACGGTCTGAATGCCCATCATGTAAGAAGGTCTGTGAGAAAGCGAAGTTGGTTTGAATGCATCTCCAAATTGAGGTACGTTATGTTTTTGCTTATAAGTGTATATCCTCACCTTACTTTTATTTCCGTTTCATATCAATTTTCATTTATTTTGTGAATTTTCTGTATATTTAATGGGTGTGACTTTTCGAATTTTCCGTAGCTTCGTGTATCATTTTGTTTTAAATCGGTTTACCCATTTTCAGCATTTTCATTTTTTAAAGAATATTAGTTTGAAGAATATAATAACACGGAGGCTATATTGGGACGGACCTCGTAATTCTGTACCGCGATCAGATGACGAAGACGATACCTGAGCTGGCACTCCCCCTTCAAATTTCTACACCACAGCAGCGGGAGGACTATCCGATTAGAATTGGACAATTATGGTCTAAAAGTTTGGAAATCCAACGTCGTTGCTTTCCAATTTGTCACATTCGGTTATAAAAATAAAATATGATCCTCGAAATGGGGAGTGAGCTTCTCTTACGAAAGCGAAAACCTCCCGTGGGGCAAGGGGCTGGGTCTTGTTCTGAAGGCGGGAGGAGGAGTAGGCGTGAATTGCGGCGACCAGTAGTGGGCTTTGGAGATTTCGTGAATGACCCACCTAAATGGATGAACTCAAATTTAGAACCGTCTTTAGCAAAGCGATCCAAATTTACTGAAGCTCTCCCCTCGTGAATATCCGGTTTAGAACGAGGAGATTACTTAAAATCTCGAGATCGAAGAATTGGACGAATACTATACTTTCTATACTTCGTTGACGAGAAAGTAAGGATTAATATTCAAAGTTTTAGACTTTTTTCGCATTTACTTTAATTCACCACTTTTATATTCTTAATAACTAACATGAATACTATACTCTCATTTTAAGATAAAAAGTCAACAATACAGCTTCCTCTTCAAAGCTGAAAATCACAACTTATTCTGCCTCGTTCTTCATGTACAGAAACTAAAGTCTATTAAAAGATTTTGTATTAGAAAATTTTTAAGGGATTGACTATGCATTCGAAATTTCCAACACAAACACCTTTTACAGATAAAGTTAAAAAAATATTTTGAAACATTATTCGGGGTACAAAGTGTGATTAATATATACGGGATATAAACTGGTGTCCAAAGGTTAAGCCTAATTCGTAAGATGAGAAAAATCTGGAGTTAATATGGATACAGTGGTTTGCAATCAGTTGTGGAGAGTCGTGGGACATATAGTATTTATTTACAGCTCTCATTTTACAGTGAAGATTTTATCACGAAGGCATTTACAGGACCGATCAGAAAGTGATGAATAAGAAAAAAAAAACGATTTTTGCTGATCCCATTTCACAGAAAGCTGATAAGGACTTTAAACTGTCTTTTTTTACTATGCACATTGCTTACACGGAATTTCGTAAAAATAGCACGGACATCTCGAAAGATATAAAGATTTTCTTTTAAAAAAAAAAAAATTTTCCTGCATGTGTTTTGCTTAAAACATGCTGAGTTTTCATTCAAATTATTTGTAGTTACAGAATACTTGATAATATGTTATAGAAGTAGATTTTAGAGGTAATGAGATAATTTATAATAAATAATTTTTTAGTGCGCATGTGCAAGAGGTAGCAGAAATTTTTCTTTAATAACTTCAAAGCCAGAAGTAAAGAGCAACTTATATAAAACTTCCAGCTGAAAACAGTTAAAATTCAGAAAGATATAATCATTGCAAAGCTGAATTGATTTTATTCTTTTATTTTTTTTAGAAAAATACAAAAATTATCGGTAATAAAACAGTTTTAAAAACTTTTTTGAATAAATATTAAAGATTTTTAAAATATATTAAAATATCAAACAATAGAAATCACTCTTTATTCCTTTCATTACATTAAATATGAATCTAAGGGAAAATCAAAATATTTCAAAATGACGTTACTTTGACTTCAAAAATCTAGGTAAATGGTGATATAGGCTAGTTAAAAACTGTTTAGGAGTTTGAGAATACCAATTCCCTTGCTACATAAAGCAAAAACGAAACAATGGAATGATTCGGTGTAGCCGCGGAAGTGAAACATAACTTTCTTATATATAGGAGACTGGGCGCTAACGGGTTAATAAAAAAACTGATTTTTTGTTAAAATGATTCAGTTTTCTTTTAAAGAAACCTGGAATACATAAACAGAAATACACAGATATATACAACTTAAGAAGAAATAGCACGCATGAATTGAATTTATGGATTGGTTGAATACTCAATATTGTGTAAGATTCTGAATACAATTAGCTTTTAAGGCGGGCAGGCAGGTAGATTAAAATATTCATTACGTATAAGTGATTTTTTTTAAATTATTACTTTTCAGAGATAATTCTGACAAATTTTATATGATTGGAATAAAAAGTCATTATACTAAAAGTAATAACGTACATTTTGGTTATCGAATGAGGTTAGTTAATCCATGTCTCGTCAATGCAGTTCTTGAGTTTAGTTTAGTTATATTAACGTACCGTTTTCAAGCAATACAAGGGCTATTTTGGGAAGGACCTCGTAGGTTTGAACAGCGGTCAGATGACGAGTATTGCACATGAGCTGGCACCTCCCTCTCCAAACTTCCACACAAACCCAGAGGGAGGACCTTGGTTCCACGGCGTCAGATTTAACGCTCACCGGGCTCCCATCTTAGTGTAATCAAATTTCGAACCAGGAACACGCAGGTCACCTTACCACTAGAAAAAAAGGAAATTTTGGAGTGTCTTTAGAGTCCGCTCGACGGGGGGTACGACCTGCTGTAGGAGGGTGATGAAATTGATCTCAAATTTCGCAAAATCTTAATTCATCTACTGGTTGAATACCGCTTTGAGTGAACGGGATACAAAAATTTTCCCTGACCGGGAGGGGCCCAGCATCCCCGACAGGGCCCCCTGGTCCCCCACTAGCGCAAAACCTGCAGATAATAATGTGTCACAGCAACTTGTATAAACACATTGTAAATTAGTAGTCGATTCAAGTACAGCGATAATTACTGGAGAGAGAGGATTCGAATTTTCATAATTACTGTAGTGACGTAAATTTGAGTTTCCTATTCTAGTTTCGTTTATAAATTTCTTGAAGAATGTTATTTACATAATAGCAATTTCAACTTTTATAGTCCTCTCACTATTTCAATAAGCTTTGTCCTGTTTCTGAAATGTTCTTTTAAGCTATAAAACCGTACCGAACGTACCTTTTTAGAAACAAAACCAGCACCGTCGAATGGGCTAATTGGACTTCTCCCAGTCCAAAGTCGCCTATTATTTTATTAAACTGATTTTATTTTAATCCATTTACGGCTAATTTTCCGTTTTAGAGAAATCTTCTAAAAAATGCATCATAATCTCACAAGAGTGGTTTCTTTCAACATAAATTGTACAGAAAAAGAATTTTTAAGCATCCGTTTCTTTTGTATTCGATCTATGTTAGCACGCGTCAAGCGATCGGTTGATATACAAGCCTTTTCAGACTGAAAAAGAGAGGAATAAGTAAGACCAAAACAATAAGTTTGTTCAATATTTTATTAATTAAATTACTTGCATTTAGAAAATATATCAG
>BGPR01015384.1:0-18363 GCA_013235015.1 Araneus ventricosus
TAAATCAAATAAATCGATTTTTTTTATTTAAATCAAGATTTTTTTTTATTTTAATGATTTTTTTTTTAAACTACATATATATATTTAACAATTGTATATTTGACAATGAGCCCTACAGTCATAGAATTATATATACATAACAACATGCCAGTCATTAAGATGTACTTTCTTTAAAAGAAACAAATTTAAAAAATTTAATTCAAAAATGTAACAAATATTTAAAAAATATTTGTGAACTAAAATATAAAAATAATATACTTTTGAAATATAAGTCAATTTTATTAAGGAAAAAAGGAAAAATATAATAAAAATTGTCATTTCTTGACTATAGATATATTATTGGATGTTAGAATATTGGAGAATTTTACACTCAGCTGTTCATTTGTTTCATTACAGACACAAGTTTTGAAGCTTTCTCTAATCCTAATCTGTTTCACCCAAAACATTAAAACAAAATTTTCTAGATAAAATTTTTAAATTCAGGCTTGGAGGTGCATTGAGTTACCATCAGGACTACCTGTGTGCCAAATTTCATGACTGTAAGTGTGATAGTTTCGTCTGGACATTGCGCACATGCTCACAAACATTGCCTTTTATAAGTATAGATCATAGTTTAAATTGCACTATGTAGATGTTTGTATTTCTTTTGGAACATTTATATGCATTACTTAATTATCTTACATTTGAACATTATTGCGATATAAAAACTTTTTTGTCCCCAACACTATTTAGTTTTCTCCAGTATTAAAATGAAACTCACTGCATTTTACTATGTTCTTTCTTTGTGAACATGATCCTTTCACAATATTTATTTATTTTATAATAAATAGGAGCATCTCATACTTTGCATTTTATTGTGTTGCTCATTAGAGATTTATTTAACCCTTTGCGGCGAAGTGTGCCAGTTAATGGCACACCTAATTTACTCGCTTCTCAACCGTTAAATTCAACTATAAATGGAAAATAATAGGTTTAGGATAGGGCTAATAGTACTCCTTTTAGAATGTATATAGCAGTCTTATGAAATTTTGTTTCGGAATAGGAATTATTAGAGATAAAGTTTGGGAAAATTCCTTGACTCGGAGATAAGAAATTTTTCAGTTCTGGACGTTTAACAATTTTAGCAAAGTAACTCGAAAATTTTGCTCCATTATTCTTGAAGTTTTAATTTATAATTTTCTATAAGATTCAACAATAAATTTTGAGTGTATCAAGGTGGCTGTATCTAAGGGGGTTCTCATGAGGGGGAGTGACGCGAAAGGGGGACGACCCCCCCCCCTCGGAATGAAGTAAGTTTTTTAAAAATTTTTTTTGTAGATTCTATGTCTAGACAATAAACTAAACCCATTCATGTTGTTTTCTCATCATATTTTCAAAAAATTATTGCCTTGCGCCGCAAAGGGTTAAAATCTAATTTGCTTGTGTTCTCAAAAATAAAGATATGGAAAGTACTCTAGTTACATCAATTCAATAAAATATTTTTTTATGTTCTATATATTCCTTCTTTAAATATACATTTAAGAATACTTTAAAATCACTATTTAAGGATACATGAACAATTTTATTTCATTAAAGCAGATTAACTTGATATTTAAATCACCGCAACTCTGATTAGGGGGACCACCAGAAAGGGATGAAGGCGAAAATGGAGTTTCACCCATCCTGTTTCACAGAAAGCTGATAACGAGATGTAACTTTTATCAATGGTTATGGTTTAATGTGCATAATATTTACATGCATTTTCGTAAGCATAGCACAAATATTCGGAAAGATATAAATGTTTCTTTAAAAGATACCAAATTTTTCCGCATGTGTTTTGCTTATAACATGCAGAGTTTTCATTCAAATTATTCGAAATATGCAGAACACTTGACAATATCTTACAGAAGTATTGCATTAAACTTTGAAGTAAATACATTGAATATTATAGGAAATATGAGTGTTTGTACTAAATAATTTTTTACTGCGCATGTGCGAGACGCAGCGGAATTTTTCTTTCATAGCTTCAAAGCCAGATATATGGAGCAACTTTAAAAAAAAAACCCAGTTGAATCCTATTTAAATTCAGAAAGCTGTCGGCATTTCAGTGAGGTGAATTTCAACTTCTCCTTAAGAGAAGCTAAATGATGAGGGTTCTTGTACAAACTGATATTTTTTAAATTTGAATCTTCGAACAGTAACATTGAATTTTAGTAAAATTGAATATCCTGAATACCATGAACACTTATAAAATAAATACACTATTTAAATTGCATTTTCTCGAATACCATTCGGTATATCAAGAGTATTTTACCGAATTTCAGGAATAATACGAATTCTCCGGAATCCGGACAGAGGTCAGCCCTAATTAGTTCGGATTCCTGGGATTCTGCTGTATTTAAATCATTTTTTTAAGGTCCAGCAAGCATGTGTAGTAAATCAAATTCACTATTTGACATTTGCAACTGATGCTAATTTGTGATATTGTTTCAACTAGATGGATAACCCTGGTTAGATTACATATTTAGCAGTTTCGAAAATAAATTTTTCTTAATCCAACGATTAAAAAATGCGTTGACACTCCGCAACTGAAGGCCTTCTGGAACGCACGGCTGCGATACAGGTACTTCTGATTGGTGTAGAAGGTCGAAAGGAGTCCTTTGTTGGTTTGCATGTGATTTATGGCCGAGGGAGAAAAAAATCTGTGTGAATGGTCTGCCGTTATCCGTCTGTTCTTCAGTACAGAGCTGCTAGAGAAAGACCTCTGTGCCTTGAAGTCCTTGGTGGATTAATCTTTATTAGTCTAATACTGTGGTTCCCAACCTTTTTGGTTGTGCTGACCACCTGTTGTGTAAAAAATATTTTGAGGCCCATTAACTAAATATCTTTAAATGAAGGGAAGAATTATAATATATGTTTTCTAAATATTTATTTTCTAAATAAATATGTTTCTAAATATATTCCTCAAAAATTTACGAAATATAACTTTTTATACGGTCCCCCGGTCCTATCAATCATATTTAGTAAAATATTTTTGACACTCTAATATTTTAAACAAAAAAAGTCCCACTCTTTTGCGACTAAAACTGACCGAGTTATGGAGCTTTGAATATAGCTGATTTAGACCACTTTACGTCATTTCATCAGCCGTCTTGCAGACGATTCACCAATCAATATACAGAAGTTGCTAGACGAGGCCGCTGATTGGAAAAAATCATGAAATTCAAAGCTCCATAACTCGCTCAGTTGTAGTCGCTGAAGAGTGAGACTTTTTTGGGTTAAAAATTTAGAGTGTCAAGAATATTTTACTAAATATGACTGATTGGGCCTAGGGAAACCGTATAAAAAGTTACAATTCGTATTTTTTTCAGAGATATATTTAGTGACTTAAAAAACATAAAATATAATTCTTCCCTTTATTTAAAGCATTTTTCCGATTGGAACTATATGTCTATCTCTAACGGTTTTGAAGTTAGCTATTGGACCACGATAAGTGTGGACACCCTGTATATTAGATGCCCTTATATGCTAATAATTAGCTGAAGTGAAGCTTACTGTAAATGGAGCAAAAATATATTGTTTTATAAAGCAAGAAGCAAGTGAAGACTCTTGAAGCTCCCCTGACTTCGACTCTTACTTGCATTTTGCGGCCCATTAATACGCTATCCGAGGACCACAAGTGGCCGCGGCCCATGGGTTGGGAACCACTGGTCTAATATAAAGTGTCGAACAAAGATGTGGTGGAACCGTGTGGAGAGTTGATATTGCTCTATAAGTGTTCTGAGATTGTCTACTTCGTTTTAATAAGTTCATATATTAATAAGTATATCTATAATCTGTCTAGTTACTGTTCTGAAAATGTCTCGACGTACGCAAGGAAATAATTTCTTAGTTTAAAATTGCGTTCACGGCGTTAATAATAATTGAATGTTAATATTTTGCGAATTAGAGTTCGTATATTATGCATAATTAAGCAAATATGCGTGGCAAAAAGTAATTTAACAAAATTTGTACCCATTTTACGAAGGGAAAAGCTGTGTAGTCATTACAACCATTAAATATTTTTAAAAAATTAATTCGAATACTAACCCTCCGGCCTGTGGAAAGCCTTACACCCTCTTGGGTACGCTGGGCCGGGTTGTAAATGAATTCGAATACTATGAAAATTTTTTTAAGTTTTTGCGAGCCAGTTTAGTTCTACTATTCCAGGGGTGGAGAATATTTTTTACACTCAAATGCCTCATTAAATTTAGGCAGTTAGACAAAAAGCCACACGAGCAGAATCTTAAAGGTTATTGTTCTGCAATTATTATTATATCAAAGACAAGCATATTATTTCAATGAAAATTGTAAATAACTGGTAAGACTTCAAAAGAAACACAAAAAGGCCGCGGGTTTCCCACCCCTGTTTACTATTCTGTCGTATGAAACTGGTATTTTGTAGGAATACTTTTTGTGCGTATAACGGAACGGTTTTCCTTTTTCTAACTCTTTTTACAACAACTCTCTTCCGTACTCTTCTAACTTCCTTACACTTACTATCGAGAAACTTGCAGTTTCTCGACAGTAATTGTAAGTGTATTCAAGAAGAGATGCCAATGTAATTAACAAGAATTAATTAGTTTAATTTAAATTAAACTAAAATCTTGATGATTAAAATAATTTTTCCAAGCGATTACAATAAAAAAGAAATTGAGATATTAAATATTTTTACTATTTTTTTATTCAATTATACTGTAATCTGTTTCCTCTACATCATTAAATAGTATACCCTATTGCTTTCTTTATTTAATCTCCGCTGAAGAAAATTTTGCAAATCGAAAGCAAACTATCTGTTTACACTAGCATAACAGTCTGCCTGTGCTTGTTCCTTGCATGCTAACCATTCCTTTAACAAGCGACCTCACGCGCATCCGACCAGTTTCCCCGATCCTCCTCCCTCTTCCATCCATTAACGAAGCGTAACCAATGGCAGCTTCCATATTCACCCGTTTTTTCCACAAATAAAAATTCAGCTGTGCATCGGAGTGTTATGAATGCTAACTTCTTGAGAGTGACCGGTTCGTTTAATATAATTTTATACATGCGTTTCGCTGGAAAAAAGGGGTGGGGAAAGCACGGACATTCGCTCTCACCTGCGCTAGGCACTCGTATCCGCCTCCTGTGCTATTCCTCCCCGTTTTTTTATGGTATTCCATCCGTGCCTGGTTTTGTTGGGTGATTTTACGACTTCTATTATTTCTCTCCAGCGTAATTTATTTCTTTTGACTCATCTTTCATGTAAATAATTGCGGAAAACGCGATTCGTTCCTGGCCATAATCACATTTGCACACGTGAATTGATGTCGGTGCATCCAGCGAGCTTTCGGCGTAAGAAAATATTCAAGCGGTGGAAGAATTTGACACGAGTGGCTTTTTGTTGCTTTTGCTGCATCTCTAGTGGTCGCGGCTCGACTCGGTGACATTTTAATATAAATTTTCCGCCCCTTTTTTTGTGCGCTCCTTCGCTGCTAGTGAAGTCTTGGTAAGTCCTGTTTTTGTTTGATATTGTGTCGAATTGGTTCTGAAAATAACTAAGAGATTATAAAATGAATATATCGTCGCTTAACTATCAACACCACCTATCTCAATTTTTTGAAATTTCAAAAAGGAAGATTCAAATGAATATTTCTCAACCAATAACGAATAATTCCGAAATTTTTTAAGATCTACTATGAGCATGAGACCACATGTTCCAACCAGACGTGAAAAAAAATTTAGAAATATTCGTTATTGGTTGAGAAATATTCATTTGAATCTTCCTCTTTGAGATTTCAAAAAATTGAGGTAGGTGGTGTTGCTTGTTAAGCGACGATATTGTCTTTGGATTGGATTTAAACTTTTGACGTGATGAAAAAGTGGAGTGTTTCGGTTCCTGTATGAAGGATCACGACATCTTTTTCATCAATTCCTGTTTTTGTTTGATATTGTTGAATCGAAGTGGTTCCTAGAATAGCTAAGAGATTTTGAAATGAATATGCATTCTTTGGATTAATGTGGTCGTTTCAAATGGCGAAGAAATTGAGTGATTCCGCCCCTATATAAAGAATCACAACATATGAAGTAATGAACCTGATTCATGAAGTTGGCTAACAAATAGCAAAAAAGGGCTTATAAATTATTTCGAAAGGTATCTTTTTGTGTGTGAGAGTCATTGAGAGAGAGATGAAACGACAACAACAAAAAACGTGTTTTAAGTAAAGCAGACCAAAATGGAAAACGTAGGGAAGATATCCGCGTAATGACATTTTGAATTAAAAAGGCTAAATATTTTAATTTTTTATTTATGTAACGAGTCACAACTATTTATTCATATAACGAGTCGAGTATTGTAATCAGAACTTATTCAGGAAGTCTGATAGTTATTCATAGAGGTACCTATGTTTTTGACAGAAATATATATATAGTTATAATTTAGGCAAATTCATTTTAAAACCACTTGGAAAACATCCGCTTGATCAACTAAAGTCCTTAGATTTAGGAACTCATAACGCGTAATTTTTAATTCAATGATCAAAAAGTTTGAAAAATAAGAATTTTTTTTTAAATATATTACTTAAAAGTAATGTAGTACTTATGATTCATAACGAAATTCAAGATAATGTGTTATTAATACGATTTGTTTTTCAACGAAATTCAATATAATGTTTGTTATTAATATAATCTTTCGTTAAAATACATTTTTCTTTTCATTTTCTTTGTCATTTATTGTACAACAAATGACAAGCATCCCATTTATTACAGCGGTGTAGTATTTTATGCATTTTTCACTTTAGAGACGTTATGATAACGTCGATGCATTTATTTTTAAACATTCGACCACATTATTAAGTTTTCATAGTGGTGAAAGTCTAATTTCCATTGAATTAAAAAGAATTATAACATATTTTACTATGTGAAAAATAGTAGTGTATTTTTTTTTCATCTACGGAAATGTTCTGCATTTTGATTCACTGAATTTGCCGGGTATAATTTCTCAAAAATATGACAAAGAAATAACTATTTTTTTTCTATTATTAGGAATTATATATATATATATAGAGAGAGAGAGAGAGAGTATAAATCGAAAAATGAAAGAGTATAAAATGTGAAATGAAAAAACGCAATAAAAGCACAATAACGTTTCTTCAGGGGATGAAATTATTGTGAATTGCTAAATATAAAATTCGTATATATATATATATATATATATATATATATATAATATAAATCCAAATATAACCAGTATATAATCATACAGTAATAAAGTAAACAATATATTATATATATATATATGAATGTTGCACAACAATGTTAATAAAATACTAATTTTATCATTGTCAGTTAAGTGACCTTAGGAATGAAGTTACTTGCATTTTGAATTTTCCAAACTGCATTGTTTGTTGTAATAGAAATGATGTTTTAAGTGCAAGAAAATTAAAACCTAAAATTTTGCTCAATTGAAAATTCAGATTGTAAACAATTTTTTTGTAGTTTTAAAAAATGTGAAACATCTCAAACTTCAATATATTCACTCATTCAGTTTCAGTGCTCTCTTACTGACAAACCACTGCAAATCTATTCAGTAATCTTATTTCTAGGTCATTCCATGTCTTTCTACTTTTTAAAGAATGGGATAAATTCATTATCCGACATGCTGGTTATTTACTTCCTACAAAGTTAGTGAAAGAAAAGAAATTTTGGTTCTTCGGAAGTTTATAAAATGTGTAAATACATCGCCGTTTATGGTATATATAGTTAAATATTTTCCAAACAACCAAAACTCAAGTAACATTTTAAATATAAACACTTATTAAACTAATAATTAAAATTAAAAATAACATAATGTTATCTTATTAATAATCATACAATGAAATACAAAAAGATAGATTATAAACATATATATAGAGAGAGAGAGACAGAGAGTATAATTCGTAAAATGAAAAACGCAATTAAATTATTAAAACGCAATTTCTATTATGTTTTATATATAAATATATATATATAAGCTTGTCCACAGTCAAGCTGCTATATTAATTGTTGAAAACTCCATATACTTAGATTGCCTTTTTCAATACTATTAATATCAACAGAGTTTTTTTTTTTTTTACATGTTGACATATAAATGTTGAAACTTAATTTTATGTTCATGGTATCTATAGTATTTTCAATTCTTGAGATTTGTTTTAAATTTGGTTGTATTGTTCAAATAATGACTTTTTAGTATAGGATTTGCTTCTGGAAATGTCTTGTTTACTTTGTTTCTGTATGATAATATATAATAAGTTATATTTCGATTTATATATATATGAAAGAGAAAGTCACTCACTGACTCACAACGAATCTCCCAAACCACTGGGACTAGAAATTTGAAATTTGTCATGTGGTTGCTTTGTTGATTGCTCACTAAGAAAGGATTTTTCGAAATTTTAATTAGAATTTTTATTAATTAAAAATTAACCCTAAATTTTAACATTTATCCGCAATAACTTCGAAGCATATTATCGCACAAAAACCATTTTAACATCATCTTAAAGGTAAAAAAAATTAGCTTTTTAATTATATCAATTTCATTCCACCAATTTCAAAAAAATTAATTTTTTGAAAGTGTTTTCAAACACAGTTTCTAACAATGTTTTTATTGTTATCGTCTGCAGCTCTTTTTTTTGAGCATGTGCGGATTTCTTACATTAAAATTATGTAGATATGAAAATATTTTATCCCAAGCAACAATGTACTAATAATGTGTTACTATGCAGACGAAGTCGCGGGAATCAGCTAGTACTACATAATTATCGTCTAACCGATCAGAATAACCTTTATTTTTGTCTTTATTTTGTTAGAATATTCTTCGACTTGCACTGATCCAATTATGATGAACGTAAAGCATAAGCTGAATTGTTACATCAACTTTATAAATAAGTGAATTCGAGAATTAAATCCCGAGGGGTTAACAAGACAGTTATTGACATCCCAAACTTTAATTTAATCCTTATAGGCCTAGTGTTGCCTTTAAGCTATATACCCAATTTTGCCTTCTAAAATCTAGAGAATAAGACTGAAGCTCTAATGCCTGTTGTTGCCAATAGGATACATACTGAATTTTTTATTAAATCAATTTGCAACATATAGATGGCAACCTGAGTGCTGATAAAAAAAATTTAAATTAAATGATGTTTTTCCACTTGAGACTGCATCTTTTTAGCTTGTTTGTACTCTTGAGAATGCCTTATTTTATTCTACAATGTTGAAGGAAATTCCTTATTTGAATTATTAGTTCTTAAAATTCATCTGTGTTTGACATTATAGAATTTTATCGAGGAAACTTTTTTCCGAAATAAAGCCCAGTGTTTTCAGTTGGTAACAAACTGTATTTTAGCCATAAACCATACTTAAAATAAAATAAGATTTTTAAAAGTATTTTTCCCGTGTTTCGTTCAAGAAATGAAAGTCAAAAAACATTTTAAAATCAATTTTTTAAAAAATCGGATTTTTTAGAATTAAAAAAATGAGGTTTCTCCTTATTTCCGTTACATAAAATCCAATTATACTGCAAAGGTAAACTAATTTAGAATGAAAAGATGTTAATAACTTGGTAAGTTATCAATAACCGATTTTACATTTTTTATTTTCATTATATTTGAAAATAGATAATTTTGGTATGGATTCCTTTATCCATTGGAGCAATTCAGGGAAAGTTACTCTGAATCATAACTCGATTGAACTATTTTAGCTATTTTTCCCATGAATTAATTAATATATATAAAAAGCCAGCGATTGAAGAAACGCTGTCACGTGGTTTGGTTTGGCTATGTGCCAAAGAGGGAGAAATCCAGACTTTCTGTCTGCGTCTACAAATTAGCATACAAATGGATATACTGTTTTTTGTTTGCTTTTTTTCTCTGAGGAAACATTCTATCCTCTTTTTTAATTTTGTGTTAATTCATCGACGGCCATGCAACTCCATTAATATTAAATAGAAGTCATGTGGTTTACTTTCTTTCATACTTAATTTTGGAAAAATTGAATATTTTTTTATATTTAATATTTTTTCCTTAACCGTTCTTACACTGAAAGGCATCTTTTATTTAAAGATTTGCATTCAGCAATTCAGCATTTTTTTATTTTATATTTGGTAATGCATTTTTTTCTGTTAGTGGATTTAGCATTATTTTACTCGGAAAAAAAAAATCGAAAGTGAGTGTCAATTGGTTCATCATTTCTGTTTTTCATGCTTTTTTAAAAAAGAATTTTAAGCACTCTGTCAATCTGCATCAAATTTTCTTCAACAACTTTCGCTTGTAAATTTGTGACAATGAGATCTGAAATATTGTTGGCAAGCTAAAAGCCCGTCTTAGACGGGCACACATCTTATAGTAGTACTAGCTTTGTAGCCTGGCGTTGCACGGGCTATCACGAATAATAGGATATTCCCGGGCGGAGAGAAGTGAGGTCACTTGAGACCTTGGGATCCATATATTTTCATATGCCCCACCTCCGTTTTTCTCTACAATCAACAAATATTGTTACTTACTTTCCCTAACAAACGTTACGAAGTTAAACACTTTAATACAAAAAAAAGAAAGAAAAAAAGCATGTAAACGATTTTTTTCCATTGTGAATAAATCCAAACACAGAAGCTCGCTCAAAAAGAAATACCAACTTTAGTTAAATAAATAAAAAAAATGCAACACCGGATGCGAAAACTAATAATAGGGGGAGAAAAGAATCAGCCGTGAATGAATTCACAACGCTGCCAATAGATGGCAGCACGTCAATAACATTCATTTTGACGTTTTAAATTAATATCTTTTTAACTAATTATAATTTCGGAATTTAAATAGTCGAAATGGATTCCTTGGATTATTTTCCATCTTTTGGTACTTACGGCTAGTTTCAGGATTCAGTGGTTCGTGAGAAGATAGAAGAACATACATACATATGTTTGTTGACGTTCGAATTTTAATATATAAGATAAATATTGTCTTAAGGGTGTCAATAACTGTTTTTTTTACCCTAATAATAATTTTTTTTATATAAACGAAGTGAATTCAAAATTATGAATTCTTTTTCTGGGACTTTATTTTGAAAAATCCCCCCCTTTTTTCTAAAAAAAAGAAAAACTGTGTTTTTTAAAATATATTATTGATTTGTAGCATAAATTGTAATGTTTTCTTATATGAGAATTTCGCAAATTTAAATACACATTATATAAAATGGTAATAAATTTTATGTTCGAAACATTTAGGTACAAATTATTGATTATGTCATTGTTCTGTTTAATACATTTCTGCTTATTTTCTATTTTATTAATTCTTTCTGGAATAGATTAATTTTTGACCTTAGAAATCTGATTTTTGTGCAAAAATTTATCCTCAAAAAATTATTCCGAGTTTTGTGTTCCGCGATTTTTTAAATCTTAAGTCGTTCGACTGTATGCGTGTGAACTGTGAACCTCTCTCACTGAATCGCTATTGTTCATACGAAGTCGTAATCAATGAATAAATAAATAAAAATTGCAGTATTATTTATAATAAATGATTTTAACGTAACAACTGTCTCAACTATTTTTTTTTAACGTTTGTCACAGTGGACCAACGAATATGTGAATTTATACTTCAAAATACTTCTTTATTGCGACTCGTATTCTGCTTTCCAATCTTATTTTAAATAAGCTTTTACCTGCATTGGTTCAGAGAAATTTGTGTAGAAATTTGTCTATTTAATAGCAGAATAAGTTGCTAGATTATAACTGAAAGAGAAATTTTCCTTTTTATAAAATACTAGCTGATATAGTTCAGGATGAAAATATTTTCGTGCCCATTTTTTTTAAAAAATAATATTTTCAATGTAAAAAGTATAACAAGTATTTAAAAATATAATAATACGCTGAATTCTCTTATAGTCTGTAACTTTTTAAGAAAAAAATTAATGAGAATATCAATTGCACGAAACAATTTTTAAATCTCATAACTTTTCGAAAACTTACCGACAAATGATTTTTAAGCTGATTTTTCCCATATGTTATAATTAATTTTTTAAGAAAGATACAAAATTAAATTAAACAAAACGGAATCAAATAAATAAAATTATTTAAATTTTCTGTAATATTTTCATTCAACAAGAATGGCAACACTGAAGATAAAATAATCTTTAAAATACCTAGAAACATAGTTTTTAATTAATAATATTTAATTAATTGTCACAAAACCTTCACTAAAATCCTCCTCGTGTTTCAGAATATTTGTGAGGAAAATTTGAAGAAAATCTGTTACATAGTTGTGATTTCTATAACGTAGAAACTATTACGAAATTTTACTTTTATCTATATATGAATGTCTCATGACAAATAATAGAGCTCTTCATCTGGGTGGGAGTGAGAGAATGAAAAATAAATAAAAGTTTTTATGAGTTAATTCAAAAACATCGCAATAAATTTGTTTGGGAAGTTCGCTGGGTTTTTTTTCACACTTTTTTTCCGAACTGAAATTGCTGTATATACTTCTCACAAGCAATTTTAAACACGTTTTTCTTTTTACTAACTTTATTGTAACCCAATCATTCAAAACTGCATTGACTTATCGCTATATGGAAAGTGATTTCTTGGTAATAAAATTTCAGTGTTTCGTATCTTGAAATTGCTTTTAGTTTTCTCTTACAAAATTGAAAACTTAGTTCTCCGAAATTAAAATGTTATTATGAACAACTTGTGTTTGCTGCTTTTCGGCTTACTATACGGGTTTCTCGAAAACGAAATAAAAGGTGGTACCATTATTTTTATTTATAGTTAGTTACACTTTCAACAATATTGTGGATTTCAGAAACTGAAATTTAAGGTCAGCTTGGTTGGTCTTTTCTTGTTTTCTTTATTATTTACTTTATTTATTTACGATGACATTAAAGCTTCTTCATACTCGTATGCTTTTTTTTTCGAAAATTACTTTCATTAATATAAATATTTAGTAAACTGTTAAGTATTTATTATTTAATTTTAGATAACTGTTTCTTAATGGTAATTTTATCAGGAAAGTAAAATTGCTTTAATTACTAGCCAAATTAATATCCTGAACGTAAAAAAGAACTTAGGGGTAAATATTTTTGTTTAAAACGTTTGACATGAAACTTAAACGATATCAACAGCTAGGATAGAGTGTTCTTTTTTTTATATAAATTCTTCGAATGTAATTCTGATTACTGTAAGGTTCAATAATTCTTTTAGAACAGAAAATTTTTGTCACCTATTTTGCTTATAATTAGACGCATTTATGGAATTAGAAACTATATATAAATAACACCAAAATAGGCATTTTTAGATACAGATGCTTCCATAGGACGTCGCATAAATGATGTATTGTTCCAAAATTGGCTATTGCATTGCATGTAGCGTGTTCTGCAACAGATTGCAGTTTGTTCAATTTTGGATGGCTTACACTGAGGTAGAGTTTGAAATAGCGAAACTAAAACCTATAAAATAGTGATTGGTTCTCGATTGTATTACTGTCCAATTTATCTCATATTTAACTGAAGTCTTTGTAAGAACACAACCTCGATCATCGCCAATTGTATTTCTGAATAAATAATTTAATTAATGTAATTTATTCATCTATTTTCTGCATGCCAGCCATTTTTTAATCTCACTTGTACCACCATTGCAGCATCTTCTGAATGCTGAAAGTAGTCTGTCCGTTATTTTTTTCCTCCAGCAATTTATTTAAACTTTTTATCTAGTTCAGCCAGCCAAAAAACAAATTTTCTGGTGAAATGCAATATTTATTAATTGAAGTGGACAAATTAATATCTGTTTGCTGGTATTATATTGAAAAAATTACTGGTCTGTTAAAAGAATTTCAGAAATTATGTTCTTATAGAACTCTAATTAACATTTAGGAAATGCAATATTAGGGTAAACAAGACGCCCCGAACTTTATTTTAAAAAATAAGCTTTCGTGTCAATGTTCAGTTTTTCTTAACTTAACCTCGGGTTGACAGTTCAAAGTAAACTAAATAAGAATGAAGGAATGTCAGTAACTGTTGTGTCAATTACTCACCCTAGGGTGTTAATAACCGATTTTGCACCATTTATTCTCAATATATTGCAAAATACCTCCCAGGGATAATTTTTTTTGCTGGAACCATTTATTCAGCTTAGAGTAGAGTAATTCAGGAAAAGTTACAAGGAATATCAACTAGATTAAACTATTTTTCCATGAATTAGTTGTATAAATATTGCCTTAAGGGAATCTATAACTGTCTTCTTTACCCCAAATTTTTCAAATAATAATATTGGTTTTATACTGAGGCTGTTACTTATGCTCGTTGCGTGTCTGAGAAGCAACTGTGTACGGAAGTGCCTTGTTTAATGAAAAGATGTCCTTATAAATAACCTACAGCAGGCCATTCACATCTCTTCCAAAATGGAATTTTTGGAACCCCGGAAGGAAAAACCAATCACCAGTTTTAAAAACCGATGGAAATTGGCATAGCGGAATGGCAATGCTGGAATTCAAACGAACTCAAAATCCAACACTTCATGCTTCGATTCCAATTTGGGGCCTCGATTAGAGGGTAGCGGCACATCAAAGGATCTACCTACATTGAGACCTCGCGTCGAGGGTTGAAATGAAACTCAAAATCTCCCTCGTAGGGGATTAGGGGGTAGAATTCTGCGACTTTGACACTTGTCTCAAAACAAACTTTGGAGCCTCCGTGAATGACGTGCCTCATTTTACGACTTGAATGGATGGAGGAAAAAACCAGTTTTGGAGCAAATGGAATGGAATGGAGTACAGATGAATGCCCAGCTAAAAATATTTTACTAGTGTTCCGGTTAAAAAAGTTCTGCATTATGAGAGTAATTTTTTGCCATTAAGAGACATTTTATCAACAATTACTTTGTAAATTTGAGTTGGTTGATCTGATCCTAATCAAATATCCTAAGCCAAAAAATATAGATGTTAAATGTTTCGTGTGAGAATAAATTAACCATTTATTGTTTGATTTTTGTTCGTTTGGATTTCGCGTAATTTTTCTTTGTAAACTGGAGTCGATTCGCGTTACTTCACAATCATGTGAAAAACAAAAGTATACATGTCATCTGACATGTAAATGTACTCTGTCTTTACGCCTGTTGTCGTGTAATGCCATAAATATATCATCAAGATCAAAAGAAAAAGATAAAAATGAGTTAATGTGTTCTTAACAGTTACAACTGATAGAATTTAACAAAAAGATATTCAAAATTAAGTATTAATCAAAATTAAAATTAATTAAAACTCTTTGTATTATACAGAATGGCGCATATACAGCAACTTCTGATAAAATGCAAATACAATTAATGGAAAAACAAAAAATTAAAAAGGAAAAAAATATATAGAAGAAACAGAAGAAGTAAACAATGATGATAACAATGCACCTTTTTTGCGTGCCCAACGCAGCAGCATCAAGTGATTGCATCAGCAAAATTTTCTGCAATTAGCCAACAAATTTCTATAGAATTAGACAGCAAAAATTCTCTGATAATTAAAACAATTAAAACACATAAAAGAAAAATTAGAAATTGAAAAAATACAATCAAAATGGAAGAAATGGACGAGAACTCGAATGGCGAACTTCTTCAGAGTAGCCACTGGTCATCGGAATTTTAATATGGACAAATTTTCTGTCGAAGGAATGCCCAATAGTCAAAATTTATTCCTTCTGTGGCCTGAATCTGTCCATTAACTGCAATATAGGAAAAAGAAAAAGAGAAACTTAACAAAATCTATTAAAACAACACCAATAGAGAGACAAAAGAAACGTAAATAATTACCCTCTGCCAAAATTAGAAGCAAGAATGAAAGACGCTATAAAAAATACGGGAACAAAGGAAGTAAAAAACTAGAGGCAAGCTCTTAGCTCCATCTATATAGAAAAAATGTTTTTCTATTAATTAATGTGTTCTTGTTTTAAAATGTCATATCTGCACCAGAGAACAAATTGTGCATATCAATAAATGTTCAGCATATCCTGCATACTGGCGATATATTGATATGCGTGATTTTTCCTGTTATAGAGATGGTATTTTATCAATCTCAGATTTGTGTGACACAAAGCCAGATTCCTCCATTTTGTTTTAGTGTTTCACTTTGTTCTGTGAACACATTAACTCATTTTTTTCTTTTGACTTGGTCACTTTTAGATATAGTGCCTCATTTTTTGATCTGCTCAATTTCTTGGTGTTGTAACTATTTTTATTAATAGAATTAAGAATTATTAAGCCATAAATAATTAAAGAAAAGATTATTTCCTAGCTTAGAAAAACCACTTAAGAGCCATCTTTATGATCATAGTATTTCGCGTCAGGAGACGTGTTGATTTTGACGTAGACATGCGTCTCTCCATACTGGTCTAATGGTGTGTCGGGAAAGGAAAAAATTATGACGCTTTTCACGCTAAAGTTAAACGCTTATAGCTCCGCAACCAAATAATATAGAGAGTTGGTTTTAGTTTCATTTAACAGAGAAAGGTGGACATTGAAGATTGCAAAAAGAATTTTAGAATTTGTAATTACGGTTTAGTCGCAGTCGAGTTGTAAATTTGGTGAAAATAACGAAGAATTTTATATAGATAGTCACATAGCCACACTATACTAATAGTCACTATAGACTATAGAGTTAATTGTCGCATAGAGCTACTTTAGTCACAGTTGAGTAAGGTAAGTAAGCATAGGCCCCCTCAATCCCAGCGGCCGTTTTACAGAGGTAGCCTCCCGTCGATTTTTTCTTTTATTTCTTTGTCACATTGTATACATTGGTTTATAGGATGGAAGCGAACATTTGTTAAACTTGGATTTATGTGTAAAATATTTAACATATAGTGCAAGATGATACATGAATAAAGTAATAATAATTAACATAGTGAAAACGAGAAATCTGAATTTTTCTGGCCTTTTATCGAACACACTTGTTCTCAAAAACGCAATAAACTAAATAAATTAAATTTGGTATATGGACTTAATGCCAAAACTATGAATCTGTGTCAAATTGTTGACTCAATCGGTTGAAGAGAATAAATATACATACTCCTTTTCTTCTAAATACAACGAAGTAAAATACAAAACGCACCATATTGTGTAAGTATACCAGAAAGTCGATGAGAGAGATTTAGATCTGCACATTATATTATTATCTTTGGATACAAGAGAATCCGTCGACCCATTCATTTTCAGCGTAAGTTCATGCAGACACATGCGAATGCTAATTTAGTTACTGCGTCGCATTCGCCGACAGTTTCCCTATTTGCATGCAAATGAGCTTTCCAGGTAAAGCCAGGCCAGTCTTTTGTCCGCCTTCCTGCTCCGGCTTCTTAGAAATACAGATCCATTTCGCTTGTGAAGAAGCCTGATACAATGTATAGCTGTCTGGGAAGACCGCAACAGTACTTCGCGCCAGAAACGATCTATCATTTTGAAGTTCGTGTGATTACACATTATTACCTTTGGTGACCTGCTGGTAGAGGGTGAAGAACGGATGCGGTCAGATGATTAAAAAGCTTTTTCTTCCTCCTGCACGGCGAATATCGTTACGACGCAGAAATGGTCAACGAGATAGTTTGGGAGGAGGATATTCGTAATTATTAACTGCAGTTTTCAGCTCTGTTTATATGAGGCAGTATTAAGTTGTCTTGTAGAGCTCTTCATTAGGTGTCAGCCAAAGTTAAGTAGCTTTGATGTTGGGTTGAAAGTAATTGATTGCAATTCAATAAAGAGAGGTTTTTAAAGTGATTGGGCTTGATATTTTATTGATCGTTTATTACTTTTATGTGTTGCACGCAAATACGTTTGCTGCTGTTTTATAAAGCAAAATGATTACGTAATAAAAGTTGAATCCCAATTTTTGGAGTAGGAAGTGGATATCAAATAGTCATTATGTATTAGTCTTATTGTTATTATTGTACCAAGCTGTCTTTTAAGACACGGAGTTTTTTGGCAGCCATTAGCGATTAACCTTTTAACTGCCAGTTATATGTATCGAAAGCTTGCAATTTTACTCTCTTAATCTAAAATTAAGTCATTCGTATGTGTTTTAACTCGATGCAAAAATTGCTTTGACTCTATAAACGTCTCTAGAGTTCTATGGACTCTGAGTTGAATCAGTGTGACAACAAAGTATACCAAAACAGAAAGCGCCATCTAATTGGATTGTAGAGAAAAAAGGCAGTTAAGGTGTTAATCTACTTATCTAAGGTAACTTTTGATGTTGGCTGAAAATAACGAATTTATGTTGATTTAAAGATGTGGATTTTCCGAAAATGTTATGCCATGTTGTCATTTACTCTAACTTATTATTTCTTTTTCTTTGTCATTTATTCTAATTTATGTCATTTATT
>BGPR01015384.1:18373-32138 GCA_013235015.1 Araneus ventricosus
TATTATTTCTTTTTCTTTGTCATTTATTCTAATTTATGTCATTTATTCTAATTTATTATTTCTTTTTCTTTGTCATCTATTCTAATTTAAGTCATTTATTCTAATTTATTATTTCTTTTTCTTTGTCATTTTTTCTAATTTATGCCATTTATTCTAATATATTAGAATAAATGGCATGGAGTGAAACACATTTTGCACCGCTTGTGTGAGGTTACGTCTTATTCATAGCAGCCGCCCTCCTTTCCAAGGAAAATTAGTCTCTCAGAAGGGTGGCCGCGCTAAAGGGATTTTATGTTGGCGTCATTTTAAAGTGCTGTCTTACTGGTCTAAAGGTCGTAGGTTCGAATCCAGCTAGCTAATTGGGTAACTTTCCATCAGTGCCTTACATGGGTAGGCTGTGTCAGCGTGGGCAAATAAGTAAAAGAATCATATTAAATAAAAAGTGCTTCAAATTTATTTTGAAGAAAGATACAGTTTGCATTTGCTTGGATCTTTCAGATATTTCGGAGTTAACTTTTTCCAATTTTTTTTAATTGCAAAAATAAACACCTAATCTTTCCGTCGATAATTGTTGAGGAATGGCCAATAATATCATCTGTTTTTCATAAAGTCTGTTGAACTGAAAGTTTTATTTTCTGGTGGTTGCAATCCATATCGGAAGCTTCTTTGTCAGAATCCGAATCAGCGCCTGAACAGCACAAATGAACTCTTGAATGCCCAACCTTGAAAGAGGCAGAAGTTCATTTTTTCTCTTCACTTTGGGAAAGAAATCATAAATTTCGATCTGATTTCCGGTGTTGTTTTCGAGTGTATGAATTTTTCTTTCCTTCCTCTACCCATTCTCTTAATAAAAGTCCAAGATCAGAGAGACGAAAGGAATGTACTTCATTGAAATTGAAGGGGCGACCAACCTGACCGCTCAGAGAAATTTGAGTGGTCTCTCCCAGAGGTTATATCAACATTATGCCTAGAGGCCAAAAATTCGTGCCAGATAAAAGAGGCCGTTGAGAGGGCTGACACTGACAAAATGCCACCTCGTGCCCCCGATACCCATAATTACTAGAGTATCTCATCGGCTGAATGGGCACTAAGTGGAATAAGCAATAAAGTGGAATAAGCCCTCCACCAGAAACTGCACCCCGACCAATTTTATTGAGTGTCAAAATTTCACATATTTACAAAAACGAGGTTTTTTCTAACACAAGATTTTAAAAAGGTAGATGAAATCATGTTAAAACAGCTTGATGCACAACGTCCCTTTGAATATGATTCTTCACCTAAATATTTTACAATCGCTATAATCTGCGATGAAAAACCTTCTGATAGTCATTGCATTCTGGGTTACGGTAGGTTCGAATATTTTATCCGCGCATGGGGAGGGGAAATGACACATTTTTGAGAAGTATACGAGAAAGTTTCGGGGAGGCCACTCCGGCTGGTTTGGCGATTACAATACTTTCTCTTTGTATACTTCGTGTACGAGAAAGTAAAAACCACTGCGCTTCCTCTGATATATATCAGATACATACACTTAAATCAATGTCAGCGCGGCTGAAGAGTCGACTAGCAAACTGAAATGCACGCATGGCCACTCTATCGACTCATTATTACAACCTTAGTTTCCACTTCGAGCTGATTTTTATCGCGTTAATTTACATCCGAAAAAAAGAGGCGAAAATCACTCATTCCAGTGTCGCTCGCACCGCCGCCGGCGTGTGAAGCTGTTGTACAAGACTGATACAGTATAGCCAAGATAACAATAAACGCAGAGAGGCGAGAACTCGCAAAATAGTCTGCTGAAGAACCATTTCAATTCATTATCGCTCGGTGTTTTCTTTCTTCCTGGAAAAAGAACGAAATGCGTGCATATAAAGTAAGCTGTCGTCGGCGGCGCGTGTCCAATGAGAGCCATTTTTATGCAAATGCGTGCATTTCCATGCTCGAAGCGAAACGCTCCCTTTTTTTTTTTGGCTGTCTGTCTGCCTTTTCCGTCGTCTGTGCTCCGTCTAGTGAGGTGCGCGGAACAATGTATATTATTTGACCTTTCGCTTGTTTTTGAGTCTGACAGTTATTTTTACTTTCTCGTGTAACGAAGTGTACAAAGAGAAAGTGTTGTAATCGTCAAAATATTCGAATTCGAGATTTTGACGAATCTCCACGTTTTAGACCTCCCTGAGTCCGAAACACACAATTTTGGAATTATGTATGTCTGTGAACACGATAGCTCGAAAACTATTAGAGCTACTGGACGAAATTTGGGATGTGATCTTTACACATAATTTGTAGGTTTTTATCAAGTTTTAGACAAAATCCATCTACGGAAGTCTGTCTGTCCGCGTTTTCATGTGAACTCTATAACTCAAAAACTTAAATAGCTAGGTGGATAAAATTTGGTACACATTTCTTTCATCAGAAACTAGCAGTACGCGCCCGGCGATGCCCGTGGAATCAGGACTTCAACAAAATAAAAAAAAATCGCCCACAATGACACGAAAAAGTTTTCAAAACAAAATCAAAACAAGAGATACACATAGATTTTCCCGCTTATTTTTTCCGCGATAATAATATGTAGGAAAACAGTACAGAGTACATTAATCCAAAACGATATAAAAAAATTGTTGCCCGTGGAATCAGGACTTCAACAAAATGAAAAAAAATTCTTAGAACATGACAAAAAGCTCCGAAGGTTATGACGTCACCTGACCCTTCATCCAATCGAATTGAAAGCTGCGTTCCGGAAGACTGTCGCTGAAGAAATTTCGCTCGACAAAAATAACTTTCATCTGCCAAGGAATAATTTAATTTTAAAAAAACGGGAAAAGATATTTTAACCGTTCTTGTTTTAAATCAGAGAGAACCGTTCTAGTTATAACCTGAAAAAAATTGAAAATAATAGTGTTATTAGAAAGTCGGATGCAACAAATTTAAAAACAAAACTAACATTTAGATGGTGAAACTGACTATTATTTAAAAAATTCTCAAAATTCAGTAAATTACGTTAGAAATTCAAAACTGACTTCATTAGAACGGAAATCGCGTGCTCTTTCCGATGGTCTATCTATTTTTGTCATACAATTATTCGGAACCATTCTATTGAGAAATTAGTGCGAAAAATCAACCAAAACAACACAAAACATTAAATAAAAAAATTTCTAGATTAAAATTTAAAATTTCGGCTTCGAGGTGCATTCAGTCACCATTACGACTACCTGTGTACCAAATTTCATGGCTGTAAGTGCGATAGATTCGTCTGGACATCGCAGACAAACACACGCACGCGCACAAACATTGCCTTTTATAAGTATAGATGTAGATCCGTATGAAGGTTTAGGCCAAATCCGTCAAAGGGCTGACTGTCTGTCGGACTGTATAATCGCTTACTGGTAAAAATTACATCTCCTAAACCTTTTGATTTAGATAAATAAAAATTAGTATGACGTTTGCTAACATTAATTATAGATCTGTGCCTAAATTTCGTTTCAATCGGTTAAAAAAAGGCTTTAACGCATGCGCAAGCTATTAGAGGGGTGCACCCACCTCCCCGGCTGGTGCCGGTTTCACTTAAACCCTTTGGGTCGTGAGGCCCAGTCTGGGCATCCAGGGGTACGATCCGCCATCGATATTGGCTCTAAGAGCCAAACCACCATTATTTACCAGGGAAGCGAGACCCCTCTTACTTATCTGGCGACTTCTCATCCTGAAATTTGACTTGCCTCCAGGAATGGCGCTGGAGTTTGCCCGACAGGGGGGAGTATGACCTGCTGTAAGGGCTACGAGTGTAATGAAATTGGTCTCAAATTTTCGCCACATTATTATTTATCAACTACAGTTGAATACCCAGTACAAAAGGTTTCCCCGATGTCCCCCCTGTGGCGCCACCCCTGTTGCCCCGGTGGTCTGCAGTGTCTTGACTTAGAGAATGGTGGACAGATGGCTCGAGACTCGACTCCATTGGATCGGCCACGTATGAGCATCTGGTGACTGTTAAATCTCTCATTGCAACTAATGACAACTCGAATTGGCATCTCATAGAATGCTGCAAGTGACCTCATCCCCTGGTGGATGATGCAGTACCTATTGCTATAGGCTATGGACCCTCTCCCCATAAAAGTAAACAACCTTTTCTTTGAATACAGCGTTCCATTACGAAGAATTTCGATTACTGGTAATTGAAACTAAATTTTATTCAAATACATTGCGATATTGTATAGCAACGGATTCGGAAACCCTCCGCGCTTTTGCGCAGTTATTTTCATCAAAATAGGGGGAAAGTGAAGGATGGAAGGGTGATGTTTACATTTTACTGAGCGTGATGTAACAAAGAACTCCGGAAATGCGCTCATATGACTCATTGTCTGACACCCCTTTCCGGTGTAAAATCGTCCAAAGGTGGTAGTCTCGAATCCGTTGTTGAACTATAGAACTCTAGTTATTGGATGTGAACGGGAATGGGCCGATTCGGGTTTGTGGAAATTCACATTATTAGGTAAAGCCCAGAAATTAAGTTAAAAAGACGCCAGACATAGAAAAAACATAACTTTAATTCATGAAATTAAGTTTAACAAACATATCCTGCAGAAAACTGTAAATATTGTAAGAATTGATAACAGAGAAACCATAAATTAAACTATCTACGAAGGTTCATTACAAATATACGTATATATAGGGTTGCCATAATTGCTAAGCATTGGTACGGGACGTTTAAGCGCTAAATAAATAAAACATGAAAAAAGTTGGCTTATTTTACTCTGATAAAACAATCAATAAAGTTTAATCAATCTACTAAAATGAACACGTAGAATAATTAAAAAATGGCGGGGCTTTTTTTAAAAGTTGATTTTACTTTCTTAATGTTATCATTTTCTTCTTTCACATAATTATAAAATTAGTCATTTTAAAATTGCTTCAGTTGTCTCCACTGACAACCTGTTTCTTTCTTCCAGCCTACGAGCTGGTGTTAGGGAAAATACTCTCTCCATATTTGCATTCTGGGCTAGAAATGGCAAATGCGTATTCGCATAGCTTTATTAGACATGGCTTCTAATCTATACGTTTTGTATCTGCAAAAAACTTCAGCCATTTCTCTTCCATACTCAATTTCATAGATGCTTCGTGGTTTTAATTGGTATTATTTTTCTCTAAATAATCTTTTAGACATACAAACTGGTTGAATATATTAGTGTCGCCAATCTTGATGTTTCTTACTTGTAAATATGCAATAGCAGAGTTTAGGGAGAAAACGGGGCAAATAGTAAAAGGGGGACTGAGTACTGAAATACGGTGACAGTCCCGTACATACGGGATGTATGACAGCCCTACGTATATATTAAATCCTGTCAATGCAGTGGCTCACCTTTGCGGCTAAAAATAGCCTCCTTCGGTTCGGAAAGGATGCGCCAAGGCCACTGAGCGCGCTCCCGCTATTGTTTTCGCAATTTTGACAATCTTCGTTTTTTTCTCCCAAAATTTATTCGTATTATTGGTCTTCAAATAATTGTTCGATTGTATATATTTTTAAATACATTAAGATTATATTCAAACAAATTAACTTGGAATAATGATACACCTCTTCACCACTTTACCCGTTCTGTCAACCTCATTTCCCAATGTCGTCACGTTGGTTGGAGTGATGTGAAACTCTGGAGGACGAGGTACCAGTTTCGATGCGACACTCGTCACCTAACTACAGTATGGTATTCGTCCCAGATTTTCCTCTTGTAACTTTTAATCCCCTGACTGATTATCCCGCGACTTCCGCGGGTTGGAAGCAATTTTCTGCTGTATCCTGCGATTTTCTCAGACTAATGAGTTTACTTAGTACTTTTTTAGCGTTGGATTATATTATGCTAATAAAGCTTGGCATATAAATAACAATTCTCTTGGATCAACGATATTTGAACACGTTTGCAAACGTTGCATCTAAGGAGTGATTTTAAAAAAATTACACAGTCAGAGGGCTAAAATGAAACATATATATATATCTAACACTTTATTCCAATTTAAGCCTTGGATCATATATACTCTAATAAAGCTTTGCATATAAATAACAACTCTCTTGGATCAACGATATTTGAACACGTTTGCAAACGTTGCATCTAAGAAGTGATTTTAAAAAATTACAGTCAGAGGGTTAAAATGAAACATCAATCTAAAAACTTTATTCCAATGTAAGCCGATTTGTAAAACATGATGGCTTTTCTTATGATGAGTGATCTTCGTCCATTTCGTTAAGGGTACATACGACTCTTAAACATCGAAAAAAATGGTGGAAAACTGTCAAATTCGATGCATTATATCTCTGAAACAATGCAATTCACAAACTCACTTTTTTTCTAGAAAAATATTCTGTTCTTTCTCTCATAGTACGCACATTTTCAAACTTTTATATTGGTATGTATTTTTTTGAGAGAGTAATAAATATGGGTATAATTTTTGGAGAAAAATGAGATAGTCACCTTGCACGCATGATTACAGATGAAATATTTATCTAAACACTATATTTTCGGTATCTAAGTAATCCAAACAGTCTGTTTAAGAAACTGAACATCAATTTATTAACATTTAAATTTAATTTCTATTTTATATACCAATTTAAATAAAAATGTTAAAAATAGTTAAAATTTCAATTTTTCTACCCCCCCCCCTCCCCCAAAAAAAATTCTTTGGAGAAATATGTACAAAAATGTGGTTCAATTGGTAGAACAATACATGTTCCTAGCAAAATACATATTCGGTAAAAGTTTTATCTAAATATATTCAATAGTTCTTGAGATATCGTGCGTGCAATATAAAACACACACACACACACATTTTGAGATATAGCGCTTTTAAGATATGGCCATATTCAATGTTTACGTTGAAGAGCTGATACATTTTCCTTCATAACTTTCATAATTATAGGAATTTTTTAACGGGAATTGTTTTAAATTGTTCAGAAAAGACAAGGGAATAATATATATATATATATAGAAAATCGAAAATTTTCGAGGTTTAACAGTCGTACGTCCCCTTAAATTTATTTGCTACCATTTATTCACCGTCTTTTCTTGTACCATTTCTTTGCTTTCAAGGACATCTGACTGGTTAGTGAACTTTCCCTTATAAAAACGCATCGACGAACGAACCTTATTGTTTTGCCTGCTGCCTTTTGTATGATGCTGAACCAACCACCTTCTGTTGTTCTCCAGAGCAAGGTCGATTCGAGCATTGGGGAGTTATTGTTTAATTAAGCATTCAAATTAATTAAATCAATATTAATCATCCCAAATAATTCCATTTATTGTAATAAATTTTTTGTTGTTTAAATCATATTTTACAATCTGTGGATTTAAGCGAGTTTGTGAATGTATGATCACATGAGCTCTCTCAAGTTGTGTTTTTGTATAAATATATCATGCAGAGATTTTTTTAATGTTGGTGATATTTCGACAAAAAGAGAGCATCTATGGGCATGGATAATCTCTCCGACTTCTCTTTTAATTCATTTACTGACAAATAGCTCCCTATAACGGTCGACCTTTGCTTTTGCGACTCCATGTTCCATTTTAAAAATGATTTGATTCTGTATGCCTGTCATACCCGTAAAGTTTGTAAACGACATTCTAGAAAATCACCCGTCATGGTATCAGTTTTTACTTAATAGTCTTCCATATTACAAATATGACCGAAAAAAAATCGTTGACTTTTTATCGCGGAAACATATATTGAATATTTAAAATGACAATCGGTTTAAAACATTCTATTACACATTAATTTTTGACTCTGGAGCTTAAATGCATGCATTTGATTTCATGTTTAGCACTTAATGTTTAATAACTTTAGCCATATTTGCTTGTAGACTAGTAATAATTTTTTTATGGAGATGTTTTGTATTGCATTTTAAAACCTGATGTGCACCTAAATGTCACAGCAGTGTCATGTACAATAAACCAAAGTAACACTAATATGTAAGAGAGGTTTTATGAGCTTTTAAGTGTGCTCTCTGGGATTATGTGGATATTTTTCATGCTCATTTTATTTGTATGAGAATAATAGCCTTTCTTCATTAAGGTTACTGAAAAATCACTCAGGTTATGATGGGTGCAAATGGTCTCTTCATTCGAGAGATTTCCCGTCAAATTTGACGTGTTTAAATAGATATATGTGCGAGAAAAATGTTTAACATTGATTGAAAACACATAAAATAAACATGTTTTATGACAGGAAATATATATTTTTATTTTCATAATTCTTTATTCAAAAAACCTCTTGGTAAACAACATTCCGTGTGAAGTATTTTTCGTTGTTTCACAATTTTATTATAATTCAATAACCGTGAAATTCTCAGCTTGTCAAACTAAGTCAAAAGTTAAAATTTCAAAAGAATTCTTTTTCGAAATTCTAATCAAAACAAAGTACTTCTCTGCTTGTGAAACGTTGCCAAAAATATTATCAAATTATATCATCACGATTGCAATTAATAATCAGACGCATCGTGGCGTCCAAACTATATCACGCGCATGTTATACCACTGACGTGATTTACTACTTTCTATTCAAAAACGGAAATTAATTTGAAATATATGATTAATACAATTTAAAATTTCTCGGGAACTATTGATCATAACGAGATAAATTTTATGTCAATCGATAGCAAATTTCATTTCACTATTTTAGAGCTATTCAATTTGAAATTAGAACGACAATTACTCTTCTAAATTTAAAATGACTGAAATTTGGGTTCTCTAACACTGAAATAATGCTGTTTAACAGCTCACAGTGCTATGGCGCGAGTTTTATTGTTGGTAACATCAGAGCGTTACCGAGAGACAGATCTGGGCTATTATATTAGTAATCCTTCATCCTAGGACGGAACCTCCGAGAAGTTAGAAATCTGGTCGTAACAACAGAGCATCGAAGAGAACAACTAATCGATTGTGAAAGGTGTTAAAGAAAAAATAGTGAAATTAATAAACGTAAGAAAAATTTAAAACATTCTTTTATAAGCGTCTAAAATGCAGATGATAACTTTCTTATCAAGAATCTGGATGTCAGAACAAATCATAAAACCGGATAAATTTAATTTTTTAAATCTAATTTATCCATATTAGAACTCCGATAGCGAGTGGCACTTTGAGAAAGTTGGCCATTCGAGTTCTCTTCCATTTTTTTCCATTTTATTTATTTTATATTAATGCGTTTTAATTTTTATTAAAGCATGATTTTCGTTGTTTAATTGTATCTTAATTGGTTAGTTGATTCCAGATAATATTGTTAATGCAATAATTGGATGCTGCTGCGTTGCGCGCAGAAGGTATTCAGTAGAGACTTGCTAATTCGAGGTGGACGGGACCTGGCTTACCTCGCACTATCGAAAACTCGAATGATCGAAATCATAAAATTTAATAAATAAATATATGGAAATAAAAGCAATTTTTAAATTTCAGTGCAGTATATTTAAATGAAAAATTTACTTACATATTATAACATAACTGCTGATAGCAACAGGTTAATTAATCTTACAATGATTGTCAATTGTTTTTTGTTGACACACATTGCTCCTATATATCGATCTTATATATATCCCGTTTTCTTTGGGAGGGGGCATTTCTGCAGGCGGCTTCGGGGTGCGCAGTGGACAAATGACCCGTCGAACAACAATAAAAACCAGATGTAGTAATTCTTTCAGGCGTTGGTCATTATTTGGGAGCTAAACTGATTTTTTCACAAACTCGGATTTATGGAAAACTCGAACAATCGAGACTCGAATTATCGAGACTCTACTGTATTGTTATCACTATTGTTTGCTTCTTCTGTTTCTTCTGTATTTTCTTTTTTGTATTTAAATATCTTCCTTTTGTATTTTATTGGAAGTTGCTGCATTTTTGCGTCATTCTGTTTAATGCAAAGTTTAATTTTTAATATTCTCTTGATAAATTATTTTACTTGTACTTGTTATTCCACTTTACTAAGAGTATTGCCTTTCACGCTTTTACGTTTTTTACTTTGACCACCCCACCCCAGATTTTTGATTAAGAAAAAATTATTTTGTACGTTTTAGTATGCTAAGAAAACCGTGCTTAAAAAAAAAACTTGTTTACATTTTTACTCTTCCAAAATAGTTTGCCTCGACATCGCATCTGAAACAAAAATCAGTCGCATATGCTATTTTCATTAAAGTCGAAAAAGAATTCGGCTCATAAATATTGAGACACTTAATGTGATAGATTTACGGCTCTTTTCAAAGTCGAAGCATTGCTAAAAGTCACCTTCGTATTGTTGCGATCACGAAAGTTTGCACACGATTTGGATGTTGAAAAAATTTAATGTGCCAGTTAAATTCAAAGGTAACTGTTTAGAATATGTGGGTAGATGTAAATGTGGTGCCTTTATGTACACGCTTTCCCGCCGCATGATTTGTTTTCCACTCGAATTAAAAGTGCGTATCGACATGGCATTATCAAAAACAATGGACGGCATTCGAAAATCTTCGTTATATACGAGCAATAAACCGGAATTCTCGAGAATATTTTATTATCTTCGAGCATAAATAAATTTTCGCATACTGGGCCTGCATATTGGGAATAGATTATAAGGCAGGATAAAGGTGTCAATGCCGTGATTTACGATCCATAAATTCCAACCGTAAAAAATACCTGAGAACGCAATGCTCGCTGCATTGTGTACCTGGGACATAATTTTTAGGAGTTAAGTGTCTTGTCCAATCTCTTTCCTCATCTCTCTGATTGGTTCTCCTGAGATTTCTTCGTTTTCATTTTCCGGTGTTTCGGCATCGATGCTCTTGCGTACGCAGATAAGGCGCTGTGTATAAATAAGTAATTGCGCCCTTGCACTGTAAAGACAAAAGGACAAATCAAGGGAGAGGAGATTCTGATCATTAAAATTTTTATTGCAGATTTAAAAAGAAAAAACCTTTGTTCACCATGTTGAATTGCCGTATGCTAATGAGATTCCAATAAAATCCTGTTGCATTTTAGAAGCTAGGCATATTTTTGCATATTGTGTTTCAATAGAAGTTTGCTTCCACGCATATACGTGTATCATTTTAAATTGAAAAGCGAATAGCAGCTTTTTTTGACGTAGACTTGCGTCTCTCCGTAGTGGTCTAATAGTGTGTCGGCAAAGAAAAAAATTATGACGCTTTTCGCGCTAAAATTAAACGCTTATAGCTCCGCAACCAAATAATATAGAGAGTTGGTTTTAGTTTCATTTAACAGAGAAAGGTGAACATTGAAGATTGCAAAAAGAATTTTAAAATTTGTAATTATGGTTTAGTCACAGTCGAGCTGCGAAGTTGGTGAAAATCACGAAAAATTTTGATGACGTCACAGTGACTGATGCGCGCGCACGCAGACTAAGGCAATTCATTCATCGATCACTCGCAATATTTCTCAAGAATTGTTGAATTTCGTCGAATTTCGTGCTAAAGTTAAACGCTTATAGCTCCGCAACCAAATAACATAGAGAGTTGGTTTCATTTTCATTTAACAGAGAAAGATAGACATTGAAGATTGCAAGAATAATTTCATAATTTGTAATTGCGGTTTAATCACAGTCGAGTTGCGAAGTTGGTGAAAATACGTAGAATTTCACATAGATAGAGTCACATAGTCACACTAGACTAACAGTAGCTACAGACTATACAGTTATTAGTCACATAGAGTTACTTCAGTCACAGAAAGTCACAGTTGAGTAAGGGTAAGTAAGTCTACGCCCCTCAATCCCAGTGGCCGTTTCGCAGAGACAGCCTCCCGTCGATTTTTTTATTTGTTTTCTCGTACACGATACGTGCCTAGCGGAAGCATTATAATCGCCAAGATAGTTTCGCTTAATACTATCATTGGTTGCAGAGACCACATGAGTCATTTTTTCTCTCTTTCAAAATTGCGTTTATGCAGTCTTCACATTCTAAAGGGGTATTTGCGCAGTGAGTGAAGAAATGAACAAAGTCAAGTAAAGTCACATTAAAGTTATATAAAATCGACCAAGTAAAAAAATTTTAATCATTGATTTAAAAAAATAATCAGTTTTTTTAAAGCTTCGAGCGTTTTGATTTTATTGACTCGTGTAATTTCTACAATCAGCGATTCAATTACATAAACGTCCCTATTTCAAGCAACACGATGGCATTTTGGAAGGGCCATCCTATTTTGAGTCAGATTCAAAGACAAGGACGATATCAGAGCCAGCATCCCCTCACTCCAAACTTTCACACCACACCAGCGGGAGGACGATTGACCCTCAACGTCAGATTTAAACGTGCACCTAAACTTTTCGTGGAATCGGACCCTCCTTTCCTGCAGCGAAGACCTTACCATCACTTTACCGTGGCCCTCAATCAAAAATTTTGACCACAAGATTTGCATGAATTTCTTTGTTATAGAACTCCCCGAAAAACACTTGTCTGGAATTGTATATCTCTCTCTCTGTATCTGCCCATACGTATGTGAATATGGTATCTCAAAAACGTAAAAGTTAGATCGATAAAATTTGGTATGTGGTTTTTGCACCCAAAATGTAAATATATGTGTTAAATTTTGGACCAACTCCATTTGTGAGAAGAGGTACTTTTCCAAGATACATACATGATTTTTCTTTCTACTCTAATATGAAGTTAAGCAAAAGAGCGTCATATTTATAATAAGTATTTACCACGCGCCTTGTCAATTACTTTGACTGAAAACTCTTCATTCATTTTAAATTTTGCATTTATTCACAAACTTGTTTCTCTCATGTTCAAAAAATTATTCCTTACAGTTTTAGTTATTTCGTTGAAACACCTAAAACTGCTTTTTTAAAGACAGTAGTTTTCGAAGTTATCACTGGAAAATTTTAAAGTTACAAAATCAAAAAACAGTTCCAATCAAGAAAATTTTGTTGCATTACAAAAACATAGACAAAGTCATTGTTAACCGAAATAGGCGAAATCATCATGATAAGCGGTATTCTTATTTGAAAGTATACGAGAAAGTCGATGTCCGACTTTTTAAAATACTTTTTCCTTAAAAAGGACTGTTTTGTACGATGCATTTCGCATTTTGTTTAAAACAGCCTCCTTTACAACTAGCTTGCTCTCTGATAATATTAGTATATTTTGTTTCAATTTTATTCCCTTGAAATTTTCTGAGATCGTTGTGAAACGTTAAAAATGAAAGACTCTCAAGTCAATTGTTCTTATTGATTTAAAAATTATTTAAAACTTTTATTTTTAATGCTATAAACAGTGGACAATCGGAAATATTCAAAGATATTTTATGCATATATTTTAAAATTGAAATAAGAGACGCTTCGTCAACTTTTGTACGTTTCAAAAGAAGAAGTATTTGAAGGAGAAAAAGCTGGCAACCATTGTTATAATTAATTCTGCTTCCATTTGCGCAATAAAGAGTGAGTGTGACAAAAATAGCTGATTTATTTCCGGTCAACAATGTTTGACCGTGAAAATAGAGTCAGATTCGGTCATTGCGCAAATGTGTGCAAAACATTTAGTGTTATAAGGAAGTCAAGCATTATTGATAGAGATCTTTCTTTGTTTAATCGCATCTTCAAGGATTCCATTAGAACGTAACAACTTTCGACCTTGACATTGAGAAATTAGGAATTGTGTCAGAAAAAATGAGCTGTATGAAAAAGACTGCACGGCCCAAATTAACACTGGCATTCCTGGATTTTGACTCTTTCTTCCAACTGGAAAAAATGTCCCAATTTTGAATGTAACGCCCGCAGTGTCCCGTTCTTTGCTTATAATCATATAATTAACATTAAAA
>BGPR01015385.1:0-36797 GCA_013235015.1 Araneus ventricosus
CATAAATTATTTTGTATAATCTATAAACTAACTCCTCATTTTAATGTTAGAATCACATTCGCATTTTTCATGAAGCGAATGTTTCTAAGTATCAAACGAATGAAAGCGTTTCAAGCCATACTATTGACCTCACAACCACAAGATAATTTGGTGAGGGGAAACTCCCCATGGCAAAGTCTGGGAGACGTCTGACTGAATTACAACTCTTGCGCCTTCCTTGGGAGGAGGCGTGGAGTGTTTCGTGACCCCCTCTCTGTTTAAGGGTTACCGAAGGAACTTCAACCAATCAACAGATTTCTAAGCCAAACACATTATTATTCGCGCCGAACGATGCAGGATAACGAGTGAGATATTCCACAACATTATTCTTAAAATATTGGCCGTTTTTCCTGTGCTATTAGGGTAGACTTCCTATAAGGAATATACCTAATACCTTCCAGACTTTACTAAAATTTCACAAATCTTATTTTTAAGCTATAACCTTCATTTGGTAAATTTTATCAGATTTTTTAATGTTTTAAACAACTAATTATTAATTTTTCCGCATATTACAACAGATCCCTCCATAGAGAACAATGGGAACGAATTAAGTAAATTAATACAAATCAAGAAATATCCAACCGATTGTTATGAAATTCTATGGGATTCAACAGACGTCTATAACCCTTAAACTGTGCAAATTTCAAGTTACTGCTGTGTTTATTTTCGCTGCTATGATTTTTTTCTCTCTAGAAAACGAAACTGACCCACTGTGGGACCGAACAATTTTAAACTTTCTACTGATAAGAGGAACGACACCTGAGATTTCACTCCTCTTGAAACTTCCGCATCATATCAAATGAAGACACTGTGTGAATTAGAAGTTATTCTAAAATCTTCATATATATATATATGAATCAGCTTTATTTTGCTTCTGATGCTTTAACTTAAATCAGCACAGAATAAAATTTTTTAGCCTCAGAAAAGATATTTTTCTTCCAATAAAACTTACAAAGTAAAGCTGATTTCCTTTTAATGCTTTCACCTTAATAAAGAAGGAATAAAATTTTTAGGCCCTGAAAAGGGCCGTTTTTTATATAGTGAAAGCATCAGGAACCTCCCCCATAAACACAATTAAATATTTCACATTTTGGAGCTATCACAGAAACAGATTCAAAAGATTTTGCTGTACGAAAGCAGGTATATTCATATTCAATAAATTCCTATATATAAAATAATATACAACATTGAAACAAATTAAAAATGTAATTCAAAAAATACACTTGACAATCAATCACAGAAAACTTCCTCATAAACACAGTTAAATATTTCACACTTTGGAGATACCACAGAAACAGATTCAAAAGATCGTGCTCTTGATAAGCCAACATAGAGTTGTCCATGACTAAAATCGGCTCATTGAGTACCAAACATATCTTTTCAAAAGTGTGGCCTTGAGACTTATTAATTGTCATGGAAAAGGCTAAACGAATGAGAAATTGCATACGTTTAAATTTGAAAGGCATGTTAGTCTGAGATGGAATCAAAGGGATTCGGTGAATGAGTATCTCAGTATCCTAAATACTGGCAGTCTCCCAATAACATTTTGTCCACCACGTTGTCGCTTCTTCCAATTTGTGGTACTCTTATCAAACACATAATATTGTGGAATATCTGAGTAAGAAATGTTGTGAGCTGAAGGATAATTTTTGTTTAGTTCAAACCATGATGTTAGTGTTGTTTTTTCTTAAAGCAGCTCGTTCAATTGCTTGGGCTTCTTGACCGTCTTGGTACACAATCGGCTGTTGATGTGGTAAATGCACAGCTAAGCGCACTACAGTGTGGGATTTATGCGACAAATTAAATTCATTTAAACGCCACATGGCTTCAGGCGTACTAACATACCTACCTTCAACAAAACTTAAAACTTCTTCATGATCCAGAGCACCTTCTTTTTGTATTTTGACAGAGGCTGCATAATATCCTTTGTATACATATTTATATAAGAATTTGATACTTTTAACTGAGGCACAAACTTCAACATTATTATGTGCATTAAATGTTTTAGGCAACCAAGTATTATATGGGACAACCCATCTGTTATCGATGGAATATTTCCCTACATGGACAGGTTCAGTGGCTCTTCTGCGATAAATAGGGTATCCATTAACATTTTCCTCTGTATCATCCCTCAATTGTTTCGGAAATCTTTTGGAAAGCGGCACTGTCCATCTCTCATGCATGGAGAATTTATATTTATAGTTCCACATGGGCCATGTACCATGCATTTTGTCACAATTTGGAAGAGTCTAAGATCAGTGCAAGGATCTGGAAGTTCTGTACTCACAAACTTGTGAATGTCATCGTTAGTGCGAATTTTGCTTTCTGAATCTAATGTTAGAAGAATGTGGGCATGAGGCAAACCTCGCTTTTGGAACTCAATAACATAAATATAGGCCAAAACAGTTCCAAATATTCCATGCTTGCAAATATCTTCTAAAAGTTCTTTTAATTTTATATTAAATACACGTACAATAATATCAGGTCGGTCTTCAGGACGTTGTACTCCCTCCATGCTATTTAAAATTTCAGACCAAGATGGGTTGGAAATAAACGTCAGAAAGAGGTTTGGCTTACCAAACTTGCGTACCATAGGCATTGCATCTTGGTAATTCTGTTGCATATGACGTGGGCTCCCTTGGAAAGAAGATGGCAGTATTATAAGTTTTCCAGTGTGTATATTTTCATTATGTGCTCGACACTCTAAAGCATCTAAAAGCCCCCGATAATGTTCAATTCGCAAATCTTTTTTATTTTGTCGCAAAAAATGTAAACGTGAGCCTTCGGTTTTAACATATGCATCAACAATATATTGCTGAAAAAGCTTACCACTATTGTGCAAAATACTGAAACTATTTCGCTGGGAAAGTGTGTATGCATAATATTGTTGTTGAGTACACGGGTAAGCTTTGCTGTTCTCCTTTCTTCTACATGTTCCATTCCAGTGTTCCAACTACACTCGCCCCTTGGAAATAGCAAAGGATAGGTCATTGGATCACAGCATTGATTTAAAGGTGAAATGCTTTGGCATGTATCCCCAACTGGGTACACACAAATGTCTCGATTGGCTGGGGACTCTCCATTATCACCTACAAATATAGCTGCTACTTCAGTGCATAAAGTATTAGCATTATAGCGCCGCATATCCAAATTTTTATCTTCCAAAAATACCATTTTCACTGATGTAGTAGGGTGTTCTTGAACCAATCGGTGCATTTGAAGATATGACTGAGCAAAGGGATTGATTTCCCTTAACATAAAATCAAGTTTTTCAAATACATGTTGCAAACAATTTTGATTGTTACTGAAGCGTTTCTCTGTTGCCTCACTGGAGTCAAATTTATAAAGCTGTCCGTAACTTTCTTTATGTTGGTCACTTGCATACGGGGGAGAAACTCTGTGGTACACTTGACCATGTAAACGGTAACAGTATGGCCCAGTTCCACGTGGTGGTTTAATTTGTGCTCCCATCGGAGCGAATGCTAAGGCAGAATTGCATTCCCGAATTCGCTGTCGATAATTTTTAGCATCAGGTGAATTTTCAGTTAGAGGAAATGCCGGTAGCTGAACCTTTCCATCATGGCAACATTTTGTATACTTATGGGCAGTATTTTTCTCTTCCTTCCAATAAACAGCCCCACAGAAACCGCACTGTTCGGACATAGTTCCACAATTATGCTCCTCAACATCGTTTCGAATACACACACGTTTTGGGCGACGGCGATTATCGGCTTCGTTTCGAATACTTCGCCTTACAGTGGATTCCTGAACTGTTTTCTGGCTCCGTTCAGTTCGCCTTTGTTCATTTCGGATAATATATCCAACAGCACGACTTAAATTCATTATTTTTACAAATTTCCAACTACTAAAAATAGTTTTCAATAAACGTGATCACACGAAGCGACTTCGGACTTTCCGCGGATGTAAACAAATCAAACTTGCGAGCTGTTGCCAAACGGCGATTAAGAAATTCGATTCTTTTTTGTCGCCACGTAAGAGAATTATATATATAGACAAGTAAAATCAAGGAGATCATGAATTTGGTGTAGAATAGTTGCCTTAGATTTTTTATACAATAAACTCTAAAACGAAATACTATAATGTTAATTTTATATTTTGCTTGAAATCATGCTTCTATATGCATATTTTTACTACTAATAAATGCGCATGGATACATAGGTGACTGTCTGTTGGCGTTCTACAAGACAGAACGTTGAGCCTAGAATTGCCAAATTTTGTACAAATCTACTATGAGGGGTGGCTAAGTACACCTCAGTGAGTTTTTTAAAATTCTACTTAATTAAAACTTAAGAAAGAATTTGGTGGAGTTCAGCGATGATAGCCTGAAATATTATCATTTAAAAATAATTTCTACACCGTCTTATATTTAAAAAAAATTATCTTTCAAATGATTACAGTCTAGTTGTAGTGTAAATTTTTCTTAAATTTGACAATTTAAAAAAAATATTTTTACGTATAATTTACAACAATGCTGGATTGAAAGTCAAAGCAGTTTCACTGATTCATCAAATCTTTAATTTAATATTCCTCTTAATGTTTAATTTAATGCTTTTCTTATGTTGAAAAACGTGGTATAAAAATTTATTTTCATTATTACATTATAAAACCTTCTTTTGTTGTAATGAAATGCTGCCATTTTCGTTGCTTTTCCAGTTTTTTCAGTCTAATTTTTTGTTAATTCTATGCTACTTGAAATGAATTTACTTTTTTAATAGATTTACTATATTATTTTGATAGATTTACTTTTATGCTATGAACTAAAATTCATTTTTTCACTTCGGGCAGATAATCGTCAATGGAAACCATACCATCTATTTATTTGAAATAATTAAGTAAAACATTCAAGTTATAATCAGATAAATAAAGTGTAATAAATATAATTTAAATCTGAATTATGCATGATCGGAATAAAAATTAATTTTCATTGAATTTAACGATATTAATTCTATGCCATTCTGCCTAAGACTTTTTTAACAATTGAATGTAAAAATCAAAATTATTAATTTTATTATATGCAAAAAATATTGCCTTAAAATTTAATTCAAATTAGCTTGCGAAAAATTAGATAAGTTAATGTTTTTAAAATTGGTGGGCAGAAATAATATTACACTTTGTGATTATCACACTAATCTCAAACTAAAAGTTTTTGAAAAAACACTATCCATGCTCAAATTAACAGAATAAAAAGTATTTGCAATAACCATTCTGCTTTTGTCACAACTATTGATAATTTAAGTAATAATTTAAAATTAAACGGTTGCCCTGTTAATTTCTTTAATTATAAAATTTAATTAAAGGAAAGAAGAAATTCTTAATTTCTTTTCGGCTTTTAATTTAATTCGTATTTCTCTCAATCGATGGAGTCAATCAATTCAATGACCTCTAGACTAACCTCCTTTGTTCTAGATACGTTTAGTTAGCGTCTTGTTTGCTAATATGGCAAAAAGTAATGTTTTTAAGCCTTTTTATTTTTTCTGGCTTTGTTAAAAAGACATTTTGAAGTTTTTTCTTTGGAGAAGGTTTTTTCTCCTGCTTTTATTTTCAATATCTGGGATAAATTCAGGCCATAGAGGGAAATTTAATTTGATCTTAAATTCGTTTCCTTGACAGAAAATGTATCCGCACTTTTTATTTAGAATCTAAATGGAGAGTGGCCTTTGAAAACGTTCCCCATTTGCATTCTTATTCCTTTGTTCTTTCAATCTTATTTCTTTAACTTTATTGTGTTCTATTTAAAGTTTGATTTTTCGCAATTAATTTTGTATCTTTGTCATTGTAATTTTCATGGATGCTGCTGCGCTTGCGCGCAACCGATTAATTGTTTGCATTATTGTTTTCTGTGTTTCTTTTGTTCATTACTTTTCTGTACATATTCTAGCATCTTTATTTTGTATTTTATTCGAGGTTGCTGCATTTTAGCGCCATTCTGTTTAATGCAAAGTTTAGTGGTTCTTTAAAATCTCTTTAAAAATGTATCTGTTTTTATTCATATACTTGTATTTGTAACATAAAGCTACTTGCTCTTTTGTTCCAAGAAAAGGTGCAGACCCTTTCTCTCTCTCTGTAAGGGGGTCACAACCAGACAAGCTGGCAACTTGACCACTGGAGGAAACAACTAGACACTCCCGTAATATTTAGTGAGCCACTGAAGACATATTCTCAAATTCTTTTTCATTTGCAGAGCAGATCGTACCAATCTAACTCTTAAACTAAGTTTTTTAAATGGTCAATTTTGCTTCCCCGTTGTGCCGGCTCCATTGGCGGGGGCCAATCTCGCCACCCCCTCGGTACGCCCCTGGACCCGAGAACTATATTCTAAGTACAGAGGCCTATGTGCTTCATGCTTTTAGAACAAAATTATGTTTCGAGATAAATAAGATATGTTTTAACAGAATAAACTTGATATATTTGAAAAATGATACAATGAATATTTAAATATAATCATATGTATGTAAAATAAAAAGTTGAATTAGAATATTTTTTTAAATTCTTAACTTCATGCTTATTTATATAATTCATACAATAAAAATATTACATATTGCTTTTATATATGTTTTCATAAATCTTGCGCAATATATTTGTTTTATTATCATTGCTTGATTGGCCGAACATGCATCAGGCTTGTTTATTACTCAACTGTAAATTAGCAATGGATGATAATAATAAACCAATATGTCATTCAACCTGTATTCTTTTGAGCATATTACGTGAATCTATATTGCTTTTCCTGAATATATGAATCAATTAATAATTTGTCTAGTTCTTCTCAAAAATTCATTTCGTTGATTGTTTTCATTTCGTGTCCAGAAGACCTGCTTACATTATAAGCAGAAATATAGAGCTTATTTTGAACTATAACCCTAGGCCTGCGTTTTTTCCTTCATTTTGCAAATATATGTATTTAAAAATTGATTAAAATCATCCACAGTTCCTTTACTGGTATCATATTCTAATATTTCCAACTTTTTGTCAATTATGCTACTAATTGAGTTATCATAAGGCATTGTGCTCATAAGAATGATATTCATTCTTTTCCAAATACTTTTTCGCCTTCAATAATGGTCTTTTTTGATTATTTCATTCTCGACTGTAGACCTGAATACGGTTTTAAATATACTTTTTACAACCCTATTCTTGATGTCGAATACCTAGTTACGCTTAGAGCAGTTTTCATAAAATTGGTAGAATTCAGGCAGTCAGAACGCGGAGGTTGATAGAATGACCAGTTTATATTTTGATAGACTGAATATGCTGCTCATTATGAACAGTTTCAGTAAAAGTATTCTCATCATAATCAGAAGTTGCACTTTCTTCACTTGTATGATTTTCATGTTCAGAAACGCCTTCCATTTCGCAATCAGTTGTTTCCATAAGCTGAGCTATTTCAGGGTCCCTCAAATAGCTGCGAATCGCTATTATTTATTTTATTAACTTCATTGCAGTGTGAGGAGTTATTGATAATTCTGTTATATATTATGTTCTCGTACAACAGTCGAAATTATTCGATACTGTATCCCGCAACCTTATTGGAAATATCGTATCACGTGACCAGCTGTCGCTCTTCCTTACCTTGGCCGAACTTGTCTGCTTATATAAAACACATCAAATGACTTTTCAAGAATTTATTTGTCGTTTCCTGTTAAATTAATAATATAATGTGCAAGTTTTTTCGCTCAATTAAGATAAAACAGGTTCGGGTTATATTGACCCGAACGATACATTAATACAATTTCTAAAAGTAGACAGAAAATATGTAAATAAAAGAAATGCTTTCCAGAGAAATAACAAATCACAATCACTAACAAAGTCACGAATTGTCAGTAAAATATCTCTAAACTGTTGTTTTGTACAAGAAGTTGAAAAACTTTTCGGGTCATATTGACCCGAACATAACAGCAGGGTTAACTTACACTGAGAAATAAAAAGGAATTTTCTTTGATACTTCTCAGTCTAGTAGGTTAACAAATCTTTTTCACCAGTTTAATTCATCTTTTTTTAATTTGGAAGATTTTTTACCTGGTTTTGTGGACTATAATGAGCCTTTATTCTGATCTATCATTTAACTGGCATCAACAAATTTGATTATTTGATCAGGAGTTTAACTTAAATGCAGATATATTTAGGGATTAATATTAGTTCTAAGTGCGATTTGTACATTTTCCGTTAATTTATTGTCAAAATTTGCAGCATCTATGGAAAATCAAGAAGTGGCAATGATACAAAATTACTTCAATTTTCAACAATGCCATGATAAACGATGAAATACACAAAAAGAATATTCTAAAATAATATTTGGTTTTTGTCAAATGATACGAAATAAATATAAAAATTAAATAACTTAAACAAAATCATTAAAAATTCTTCATTTTCGTATTCATTAAAAATTCTTCATTTGCTATTCCATTTTCAGCTGTTAAGTTCTAAAAATGTCTGTAATTTCACTTTTGATTATTGTAGAAGTAAAATAAAAATAGTTTGAGAAGTTTAACAGAATAGGCTTTCATATAAGACTTTAAAATTATTGTGAATTTCGGTCGGAAAAAGATTATTGACGTAGGCCATAACCCTTAAATGCCTAATTTAAAAAAATCGATTTTAAAAAGTTTTTTGACCTTCACTTCTTATATAAAACATCGGAAAAAATTCAGGCATTTTTTAAATTCTTAAAAATCATTTTCATAAATATAGGAAAAATTTATATGAAAAGCTAATATTTTAAAATCATGGATCTTAAAAAATTGAAAATGGTAGTCTGTTTATTTTAAAAACTATAACTAACAGGGAGTAGTTCCAGACCTGGAAGTTTGCGGAATACTTCACCCGTAAAGACCTAAAATTTTTAAAAAGTTGCAAAAATGGAAAATATTTTGAATTTCTATCAGAAATTTTATATGGTTACCAATATATTAAAAATGGTTTATATATGTTCCCGTGAACATGTTTACTTAGAATATAAATACAGATAAATATTAAATCTACCCTTAGTCAGTTATGACTTAAGGAAAAAAGCATAAAATTATGAATATTTGCTCCAATGCTTGTGTTGAATATCAAACGTGTTTCTCTTTGACACTAAATACATACTATAAAAACTGTGCGAAGAAAAGGAAAAGGGTTCATTTACGAGATACATTTTACAATAGCAAGTTAACAACGTCGAATTCCGTAAATCAAGATTTCTTCTGCGCAGGCAACGCCCACAAAAATGAGATCATGGCGTTATTACTTTCTATGAAAGTTCGCGAATATCATTTCTCCATACTGGGTTGTTGCTTTATAGAAACACCGCACGACAGTTACTGATGTTCACAATAACAGCTTATAAATTTACTAAAATATTAAAAAAGAATCTAAAAATGAATGTAGTGATAAATTAAAATCTACAATTTTATTTAAATGCTTTTCTTTCAGTCTTTTTTCACTGATATTTTGGAAAATTAATCAAACACGATTCAGATTGATCTTCATTCAGAGAATTCTTTTTCAAATTCGAAATATTTTATAAAATTTTGAGCATTTCTTTACTTTTTAAATTATTTCATAATCCAGCCTCCGCCCTAAAAGCATATAACTGTCCAAAGGCATTCTATTAACAGTCAGAAGTAATTGTTCTAAACGAAATATATTGATTTCGATGTTTATAAATGAAGTTTTAGCTCAATGGTGAGGAACAAATTACATTCTGATATTTTAAGCCATGAATTCATCTAAAAGAAGGTGATTATATTTTCAGGCGGAAAAGATTGTTAGATAAGAAATTCATTAAGCTAAAACTTTTTTTTTTATTTCGGTAAATAATAAGATTATTACACTTTTGGTTTTTGATTCCGTCATTAGAGTTGGTAAATGTTAGGGTTTTAAATTATGGAAATAAATGTTCATTTGCAGGAGAAAATTCATCTGATGTTATCATGTCGAAAGAACTGCGTAGAGGTTATGTTTATGGTCAGGGGTGAATTAAAGGCTAGGCGCAACAGTCACGCATCTGGGCCCCGAATGCAAATGTTTTTTTTTTTTGTTTTTAAATCGCGTATACTTTGAAATTAATTCATTCTAAAAACTCCTAAAACTTATTTCGATCTAAGCAGATGTAAAATCCTAGTTCAGATAGATTAGTGTTTGATGAAAGTGTTTAAAGATTATGGTTTGTGTTACTGTGGGAAAGTTTACTGCCATTAGAGATACACGCTTTTCAAAGCTGTGTGAGACTCGAATCCCAGCACAGCGAAGAAGTAAGCATCGACAAATTTTTGGTTTCTGTCAGGGAAAATATCGACTGCTGCACTTTACATTATTGTGTGAAAAAGAATTCTCATCTTATGGAATAGACAAAACTCTGTCTAAAGAACTGGCTCATTTTGCAACGTTTTTATAATCAATAAGCTAATAAATCATATTTAATATATCTTTATAATGTTTAATAATATTTTATAGTAAGCATATCTGCAACCAGTCTGTCAATTTCATGTGCTCATTAAGCTTCAAAAAGGAAACTAAATCGTTTAAATTTCAAAAAAATTCGGAATATATTCGGATATTGAAGTTTAGCCCTACATTCACAGATTCATTAAATAATATGCACCCGTTTTAATTTAGATTGAAAATGTTTTTGAAATGCGAAAAAATTAGTTTCTTGAAATTCGTATTCAGCGGAAGAAGTAAAGGTTTTATTCAGTGTTCTAATCCCATTTGTTATCTTTGCAAATGTTCTGACTATCAATTACTGAATCATTTCCATATATTTAATTCAATAAAAATAAGATATATTGAGTACAATAGGTGCAATCTTTGTTAGAACAACGTATCTGAAACGTTGCTTTAAAAGCATGACCCATTTAATATCTTCAGCACAATTTTTAAGTGAAAGCAATAAGAATTTTTTCAAATCAAGAATCTTTTAAAATCTCATATTTTCAACAAATGACTGTATTTTTCTGATAAAATATTTTGAAGTATTTGGTATCTTAAAAAATATGCTCGGAAATTAAATTTCTATATTTCTCATTTCCTTGTGTTTTCATTTTTTTAACTAAAATAAAAAATAATAATAATTTTCTGTCTTGAAAAGTGTTAAAAAGTATTGACGAAGTTCAATGTCTTGAACTTCTGCAGATAGCATGACACTTCTATACGTGGAAGGCACACTAACCAATATTTGAACTGAAAAAATAGTTAATAAACTGTGAATAATTGTCTTCTGTTGAGGCAATGTGCATATATCGTGAATAATTTTAAACTTTGTCGCTTTACATGATGTTCAACAAACATGGAGTATTTTAAAAACTTTAAAAGTAATTTACTGTGTGCAGTTAATGTATAATTTTATTTCTTATCAATCATCAAAATAATATCATGTTGATGTTTTAATAATGATGTTTTAATGCATAAAAGCTAAAATTATATCATTGTTGAATTTATGTGCTTGCATTTCATATTTCGGGCGCTTATATTAAAACCATATTCATATTCTATTCAAACAAGACTCTACATTCTTAAGCTCAGAAATAATTTTAGGTTATGAGAAGGTATTTTTAACTTCTCATGAATGATTAATAAAAGTATTCTGGATTTACATCTTTGTTGTATTGTGAAAAATCTGGAACAATGTCAGAATCAGTCCGATTTCGTAGTAATCTTAATACAAAGAGAGAAAATATTTTGGAACATTTTTTTTCATTTGTACTCGATTTCATGCCTCAAAATTTGTTTATTTACAAAATGGAGAGATAAAAAGTTATATATCAAATTGACAGTTAAACAAGTAGATTTGTTCTTCAATGGGAAAAAGCAGAAATTTTGGTTTGAATATTTAAAATGAGTTATCATTTTTTTCTCTTTTTTTGCATTCATCTATATACAGTGTGCCCACTAAAGTCCGTTGTAACCCCGATAATTTCTGAACGGCAACAGCTATAGTAATAAAAGTGGGGTCTAGGTATAGTAAAGTTGCCCTGCGCTACGCAAGAAAAACCGCTTATAGCGTCACCTGGCGGCAAAATTCGGAGTTAGCGTTCCTATCTCGAAAACGGTACAAAATAGAGGAAAGATGTCAATTACAAAGTTCTTGAGCTTTATCGATTTAGTAAAAAAAGACACCTTGTGTTTATTAATACTAAGAACAGAACGCTTAAATTGCCCTTTTATTGTTCGAGATTTCAGTAACTGTGACGTCACAAAACGGGTTAGAAAGAGAAAAAACATTTAGTTATCACAAAAACTACCTTTATTCCCGGTGTTAAGAGTACTCTCCGTCATCTACAATACAGATTTGAGCCATTGTTTGAATTTCACTTTGCACACGTTTTAGCATATAGGTGGCGCGCTAGCACAAGCAACTGTAATATGCCATCGAAAGTCCTGCAATGTTGACGGAAAGGACCTGTTGCTTGAATTATTCCCACAGGAAAAGTATAATGGGGTCATTTCTCCCCCCGAAAAACAACCTTTTCTCCTTTTGTTCATGTCTTGTGACGTCACAGTCACGGAAATCGCGAACAATGAAATGTGCAATTTAAGCGTTCTGTTCTTAGTATTAATATGCACAAGGTGCCTTTTTGTACTAAATCGATAAAGTTCTACAACTTTGTAATTGACATTTTCCCTCTATTTGGTACCGTTTTCGAGATATTAAAGCTAATTCCGAATTTTGCCGCCATGTCGCACTGTAAGCTGTTTTCTTGCGTAGCGCATGGCAACTTTACTCTACCTTGATCCCACTTTTAAGACTATAGTTCTTGCCGTTCAGAAATAATTGGGGTGACAACGGACTTGAGCGGGCACACTGTATATAATTGGAAATGTTCGTATGTTTGTCCGTTATAAACTACTAGACCAATTTACGCGCGGGTTTCTGCAAAATGATCCGCGTTGTCCGGGGAAGGTATTAAAGCTATTGAAATCTTCAATCTGACCATTAGAAAGAAAGGTAGATGGCCTAATAATATTTTATTGTTTAGCTACCGTTGGCGATGTTTGAGGGAACATTTGGAGTTTCTTTTAATAACGCGGGCTCAGGGTTGCTTTTTGTAAACAGGGTTGTTTTTCGGCCTCGCGTCGACATCGGGACCAGAGGTAGGGTTGCCATTTTGGACTTTTTTGGCTTTATTCTTGCTTATGACTTTTAGAAACATTTTTAATATATAATTTTATGATTTTTTAAATAAACTATTGATATGACACTTTTCAAATTGTCCACAATGAGCTGTCGAACGAAGTAGTTTTAGAATAAAAAAGGTTTCCGTCACCTTTCTTCAGAATGTATTAATCAGAATGCTTCCTGCGGTAACTATGTTTGTCTTTGCACAGCATATTAGATCGACTTACTCTGTTTTCATTTGTTTCTTTTCATTATCGAATTCTTATACGAAAACTTCGAAGTAAAATAATTTTTTTTCTTGTTTTAAAAAGGAGAGAGATAGAGGAATGGAAAGAGGACATCACATTACAGATCTTTTTAAACAGGGAGCCGTCCTGGCTCCGAGATCGGGGGTATGCTGCGGTGTTAAGATCTTTTTTAAAAAAAGTAGGAAAAAGCATTTATGTTTGTAATTTCAGTATTATTTGAAATACCTATTAACAGCAATTTAACAACCGTTTAAATGTATAACCGAATGATAGAAAAATCATTCAGAAACAACATTTAGAACGGCACAGCATATTCGATTTGGATGTCAACTATTTAAATAACATAGAAATTAAGAGCATTGCATTTTTTATATTTTTATCACGTTTTGGAAACTGAGCCATCTATTATGAGTCTGAAATAATTTTTTTTTATATTAAGGAATCTTTTTCACTGTTAGTCATTTATTATGAATATGAAAGAAGTTTTAATTTATTGTAATCACCTTGAAAAATAATTTAGAACATTGTTGTTAACGGGAATTGCTATATTTAGCTCAATCATTTCATTCTGCACAGGCAAGAACGGAATTTCTTTTTTCTTCCTTTCTTTTTTTGCAAAGCTGTATATATAGAAGTTTTTTTAAAATTTCATTTAAATTTTAGTTTAATAAAAAGTATTATACATATGTATTTCTAATGGTATTTCTTTTCATCAAGGATAGCCATTTTCAAACAAATCAGGAAATGAGTGCTTTAATCAAATTTTGAAATTTGGCTTTTTTTAAAGACGGTTTGGCACTATTTTGCCATTTTGATCTGGCAGCCCTGAACAGAGGTGAGATTTTAGGCAATTGCTGTTGATAGAAATGACGCCAAAACGACAAAATATTGGTCGTCGTACGAATACAGCCAAGAGAAAACGAGAAGAAAGACAAAAGGAAACAGAAGAAGCGACAGCACAACGAAATGAAGGAAATAGATTACATGTGCCACAGTCACACGCTGTTGAATCATCCCAACAACACGAATCACGGAATGAAGCAAGTCGAGTAAGAATTTGAAAATTAAGACAATCTTCGTCATATAGTTATCGAAATGAAGAACGTGACAATAATGAAATACGCATGCAAATGAATCGATTAAATCAATTGGTAAAACTTGATCGTATTGCATTTCAGTATAATTCGGAAATTGAATATAGCTTGCTTCCAATACTTGTTTTAAGGCTATAAGGCTATTCCCTTTTTAAAATATTATTTTAGTAATGTCTGCGCAATAATGTCAAACGATGAGAAAATATGTTTTATTGTCTAATTTGAATGAGAATAATAATAATTGGCAATTAAGTAATTCGTTTATAAATCTTCCCATTTTGTTATTCGAAATATTACAATAAAATAACAACTATTCTTTCATTACCAAAACCCTGCGAAAGAATTTAACTTCCATTAAAAATTAATGTTTTTTATATCATTCAGAATCATAAAAAGAAACTGAAAATTTATGTGGTAAAATTACATATTATGTTAAAATTTTATTTAAAAAAAATTAACACATACGACATTATATCCACAACTAACTAGTGATCATTAAATCTCGACTGAAAAAGAAATAATTTGTTAAAAATCGCGATTTAACAATTTAATTACTCTTTCTGTAAATAAGAAATTCTGCAAATTTTATATCAACTGATTAAAAATATTTAAATTTTTTGAAAAGAAAGAAAAATTCATTTTATATTAAATCAATCGTCTGATCTGAAAAGAAAAATAATATTTTTCAAACAGCGATTTAATCATATCTGTCATAATTCCTGTTTTACGAAGAGATAATATACTGTCCCTCAGCAAGTGGACGTTACAACTAGTGTGTGCGGATTTTGCAGTTTTTTTGCGAATATTTTGAAAACAATTACATATATGGATACAATTTGTTGGGTTAGTATCTCTGCTTTGTAAATATTTTACTATAATACAACTCACTTTTTTCTTACAGTCATGTTTAAAAATTTGTAAAAAAATGTTATTTTTTTATCTTTTATGAATTTATTTCATTTTATATGTAATAAGATTATGCTCTTTTCCTGATTGAAAAAAAATTGAGAAACATATAGTATGTTTCGAGATGTTATCAAAAGTTTATATGACTCATTTACCATTAGAAGAGCCAGTTATCAAAACCCTTAACTCTCGACATTTTCATCAAAATTCTAGGAGTTTGTTTTTTGGTTGTTGTGCTAATTTCATGACGAAGGATCTATTCAGTGAAAAACTCTTTAAGCATAATGGAAAAATTTCGAGATAAGAGCTAGTAAATAGGTTAATCAAATTTGTCAATCTGTTTGTCGAATTGAATAAACCTGACAATTCTAGTTATTTCCTTTGGCACGAGTTTTGTGGAGATGTGATAATAAATACTCGAGGTACAAAGTGAAAGATTTTTTTTGTTGATTGTCTGTACAAGTAATTTTTAACAGGCGATTGAGTTGAAGGAAAGGCTTTGGTGAGTGAAGAAATATATTTTTGAAATCAATTTTTCTATCAGCAATATTTGATTTAATCATCGTTTTATAAAGAAACCTTTATCAGAGGCCATTATAAATTCAGAAATATTTGGAATTATTGACTGAGTAAGTCGAAGCTGCTGTGTAACATTTCTGAATTTTAGCATTTTTGTAAGTTTTCGGAAGAGCCTTTTTTCTGTACACGATATTTTCTCGAGCATTTTTCATATACACACGGTATGCTTCCTGGTTCTTGCATTTCCCACCAATTTTATTTTATTTATTGATTCCTTTTCATATATTTTCATTCTTTTTAAGCCTTATTTAAAAAAAGTTGGTTGGAATAGAAAGTTTTATTTTTTCTTTTGCAAACGATTCGCGTAGCGAGTGACGAAATATTATGCTTCCAGGCTTTAATTTATAATCAGCGGAAAAAATTGTTTCCTCACATTTTTTCTCTCTTTTTTTTCTTTTGGGGTTTTATTTTTGCAACATATCTTTTTATTAACATTTTGTTCGTTCATAAGATGTTATTAAGTTGAGATATTTAATCAGAAACGTCAGGAAAACTCTGTACAGTAAAAATGTTCATTATAAAGATTAGTTATTATTCGGTTTAATGTTTAAAATAAATATTCTTTTTCCAAGCTTCTAGCGTTTTCATTTAAAGCATACAGTTATAAGGTAATAAAAATGCTAGATTTGAAAGTTTAATTCAACAAGAAATGATACAAAGGAGATTTACGTTCGTTGGGGGAAGTTAGTGATAATATTTCCTGAAAAAAATAGAGACGCTCATATGAAAAAAATGTTGATCCCGACTAACGCTGGGATATCAGCTTGTAATTAATAATTTAATTTTAATATTATAAGTTTGAAAATTATTTTGATATAGTAAATCGCCAAAATACACTAAACTCAATGCAACTATAATTTTCATAATATAATGAGAGTTATTCAATGTAAATTTATATTTAAATATGAAATTAATTAATTACTATTTCTTAAGTTTTAAAAAGATTGTACCCAGATACCCCGACGAATACGTGAACTTGGTACCTGTGACAACATATTTATAAATTAATTTTCATACTTCATTAGGCGATTTGTTTCAAAAAGATTTGCTTATCAGTTAAAAGGATAAAGGACACTGATATATTATATATGTCGTTATTATTTTGATTTATTACAATAGTATAAAAGAGGAAAATTATAATTAGTTAAAACGTTTAACACAGAATCAATTCGTGAAGTTGAAAACTCGGTATCTACCTGGCCCAATACCTGTACAAAGTCATAATATTTGAAGAGATTCAATTTGAAAAGTAATCGAAAAAGTTTTGATCTATAGTGTATAAGCTTCCATCAACATAAAATGCTCTCAAACTGAGAAATATATGTTGCCTATTTTTATCAATAAACACATAAAATTGAATGTTAGTAATTATATACTGAAGAGTATATATTTGATGTTTGGGTCATTGAATTAACAAACAGAAAAGTCTTAAGGTTTCCAGACTACCAAAAGAAAATTGCGCCCAATTAAATATTATTGGCCAAATCTAAAATAACAGCAACACCTGTTTAACTAGAAGTATTGCAACAGCTATAGCTATCCAAAATCCAGAAAATTTGGATGATAATAAAGACATAAAATGTTTTCAATGCTCGATTCAGCTGCTAAACTGGATAAAATGTTTTCAATGCTCGATTCAGCTGCTAAACTGAATAAAATGTCTGACATTCGATCAGAAATATACTTAGCACAAGCAGTGGCGTAACTGTGTGGGACATCCGTGGTAAGTGTCCTGGGCACCATTGCGGGAAGGAGCAAAATTGAGGAATCAATAAATTGCATATAAGAGCATTTGTCTTGCATTTTTAAATTGCATTTTTAACTCTTAATTTTTAAATTGCATTTTTCTAACTCTTTAATTGCAGTTTTTAACTCTTTAATTACAGTTTTGAACTCTTTAATTGCAGCTTTTAACTCTTTAATTGCATTTTTAAAACTCTTATTCCCCAGTTTCTTAAAAAATAATATGGTTCAAATCAAGTATGGCAGATAACAGTTTTTTTTACAACTCGGAAATCAACGCCGGCATGGTTTCTCAGAACAAAATAAAAAATAGTTTTATGATACAGAGATCTGATGACCAAAACCTGGGCTGCCGAAACGAGCATTCAAACTAGATTTCCATTGCTCTCTTTCGGAGGCCCCGTCGAAACCCCATCTGTGAAAGGGAATGTTCATTCATGAGCTTTCAAAAGATGTGTGTCACAAATGGGGGAGGCGATATGAATACTTGACCATACTCAAATATGTTAAGAAAAGTGAAATAATATAGCTATTGTCTTTACAGGATGCCTAAAGGTTTTCTCACGGTAGTTTCTCCCGGAGATAAAATCTTAAATCCTCTATATTCACACTACCTTGATATAGGATCCTTAAATTCATGCAGAGGCGTCTTATCATATTTGAGCTCCATGGGCTAGCGTAATTTGGCTCCCCATCAGAAACGTAACAAGGAATTTGAGCGTTTATGGTCTAACGAAAATATCTACCTAATAAAATACACTGATGTAAGAAATTAAGAGAATTTGCAGACTTGGTCGATTATCTCTAGAACTACTGGACCGATTTTAATGAAATTTGATATGTACATGCATTGATACAATACAAAACAAATAACCATTCAACAATTGTAATACACACACATGATCGTGCGTAACACTCGTTGGAGTCTGAAGTTATGAAACAGCGGTTGCATAATAAACAAAAAAATTGGTGAATAGGGGGTATGATCCCTTCTTACAGATATACAGGCCTTGCAGCGTGAATTCATACTTGAAATAAGGCAGTTTATCATTTCCTGCGGCAATTGGTCCCACTCGTTCGGCAACGCTGTTTTCATTTCCTGGATGGTTCTCGGAGGGGGGTTGCGAGTTGCAATTACCCTCCCCAGAACGTCCCAGACATGCTCTATAGGGTTGAGGTCTGGAGATCTGGCTGGCCAATCCGTCCGGCGAATATCCTCACTCTCTAGAAATTCGTCGACCAGAAGAGCTCTATGTGGCCTCGAGTTATCGTCTATTAAAATGAACTCAGGGCCAACTGCACCCCTGAAAAGGCGAACATAGGGCTCCAAGATCTCATCCCTATACCTCACACCAGTCCCAGTGCCTCTTTCAAAGACATGGAGAGGTGTTCGGCCATCCAACATGATGCCTGCCCAGACCATTAAACCCCCTCCTCCATAATGGTCGATTTCGCAGACATTGGAAGGTAGGTAGCGGGTTCCTGGTTCTCTCCATATTAACGTACGGCGAGAATCGGTTTTTAGGCTGAACCGGGACTCATCAGTGAAGAGAACGGTCGCCCATTGATCCATACTCCAATCTCTATGCTCTCTGCACCATGCTAAACGGACTCTCCTGTTCGTAGAATTGAGCGGGACGCAAACAGCAGGTCTTCTTGCAAACACCCCTGTCTCATGAGGTCTTTTGGAAACAGTCACCCTTGAAACACGGGTTTCTGTGGCTGCATACAAGTCACGGAAGAGCAGAGAAGATCTAGCACCCCTGTTACGCCTCGCTATAATGGACAAATAACGATCTTCTGTGGCCGTGTTGGCAATTGGACGACCTTGCCCAGGCTTTCTCTCGATGGATCCGGTATCCTGGAACTGTTTCCATAAGTTACACACGACTCTGGGCGTTAAATTGAAATCTCTACAAATCTGGACTTGAGAATAGCCTGCTTCTAGCCTCCCCACACAATTCGCCACCTCATTCCATCATCTAAACGTTGGTGGTTACTCATTTTTACTGTTACAATTTGAATTTTACCGATTGCTGCAAAATAACCAAGAAATTCGCCGAGGTGTGCTAGCGAACGAAATGCGTCTTACCGTACGCGCGCTTATCAAGACTGTTTCTCTACTAGCTCCGCCTACACACACATGTACGCTTACGTATTTGACGTACAAGATTTGTATTTTCGTCTAGAAGCAGTGGTTTTACATTCAGTTCAGTTCTTTTCATGAAATTCGTTAAAATATGCAAATTCTCTTAATTTATTTCACCAGTGTAATAAGAAAGCATGAAAAAAAGTCATGTTCTCTTATGCTCTCTTATTACGACTGTTTAGAATTTTGCCAATCGGTACCTTTTCAAATTAGGAATTTTAAGCCAGATTCCGCTGTATCTAATCATATACATGATAGTATTATAATAATACATAGTATTTTCTTCTATTACAGCAGATTTTTTTTTATTCAGAAAGAAACTTGAGTAGCAGTAAAGTTTAGTGAATTACACACATACATTTAGCATTAAATCATCTACATTCTTCAGATTCTTTAGTATTACCCTCTTAAAATATTATAGTTTTGCATGTTAATAATTATTTTATTCAAATCATAAACTATTTCAGGAATTTTATGAACTGTCACAATCCTATATCGTTGACATGAACGGCAATCTATTCCTTTTTAAATCTTTTTTTCTCCATTAAAAATACGCATTCCTAATGCTAGTATGCAAATACAGTTGAACCTTGTATAAGTTGGCATTATTATTACAATGGAATCTGACTAATTAGTATTCGTAGGTAATGTGAAATGTTTCTCTCTGGTCGTTCCTTGGTTTTCCTTTTAACATGATGTTAAAATATAGTCTGTCATTTGATTTTATTTATTTCGACGTCAAGACTAAAAGTTAGAATTTTTCCCCTCATTCTGAGTTGTTTTCTTTAGTTAAATGCATCCGTACTCTGCGTCCTAAGTGATCATGGAAAAATCTATAATATAAAGCAGAAAATTAATGTATCTGTCTGTCTGTCGGTCACAAGAACTCCTTCTAAACGGTGTACCGTAGAGACATGAAATTTGCACACGACATTCTAGAGCACATTTCTAGGTCAACGGTGCTATTTTAAACTTTCAGAGTTAATTAGTTCTTAAGATATTTAATTAACTAACGAAAATTATCCGCTGTTAAGCCTAATGCTTAGAAGGTTTTTGCCAATAACTTCTGAAATATTTATTGCAAGAAAATAATTGTCACGCCATCTTAAAGAGCAGAAAGTTAGCTTTCTAATGATATTAATTCCATTGCGATAAAGTGTGTTCTCTGATCGTTATTAACGTTTAAAAATATATTTTAACGCAATATTTAACAATGCTTTCTATTCTTATAATATTAAGTTCAGACCAATTTACTGTTTATCAAATTATCCATTCACGTGTTTCATTAACAGAGGCAGAAACGCACGTGCTGCGTGATTAAGAAATTATTGCTTTTATTTGAACATTAACTCAAAGACAACGTTCTTACTGCCGTTTTTATTTCGAAGCATACACAACTTTTACTATGCACGTGCAATAATCCAATGACGTTAGTTTGATTACAATGCAATTTTTCGCATTTAATTTTAATCCTAATTAGTGTATAAGGCCATTGAATGTTTTTTAATTCCCGAACAACGGAAAATACGGCTGCGAAAAATTGTTTTATTTAATTTTTCAAAAATACTTAACCAGTTAGTGATGTGTCTTAAATTTTTTAAATTATTTTCTTTATAAATACCCGTAGAAAAACAAAGATATTTTATTCTGAAAGTCTTACCAAAATACATTAAAATTAGTCGTGGTAAAGAACAAAAATAAAAAACACTTGAATTGCATTTAATTCAAAGAGCTGAGAAACGAAAGAACGAGACACATAAAGAAAAGCTGTTTATTTAGTTTAAAGAAAATACCTAATCAGTTAAGTTTAGTTCTTAAACTTCTGATAATATTTTGTTTTCAAATGCCTAAAAGAAAGAAACAGGCATTTAATCTTTCACGTCTCTCCACAATGCGTAAAAAGCAGTCGCGGGAGAAGCAAGTTGAAGACCAAAAATCGCATATCCGTGAATTGGACCGAATATATAGAGCTGATGGACGAGCGAATGAAACCGCTGAAGAAACTGAACAGCGACGTTCTGAGGAGAGATTACGGGCAATTGCAAGACGAAATAATGAGTCTTTTGAAGTTAGGAACCAGCGCCAAACGTCAGATCGTTTACGAACTTTAAACTCGAGAGCTACTGAAAGCAATGAGCAGCGAGAGCGAAGGATTCATTGCAATGCACTTGGAAACCAGAATCGAATAGGATTTGATGAACTTTTGATGCTCGACGTAATAGACTCCAGCTAGAAATAGTGAGACAAGGCTCTCTGAAGGCAAGTAACTGGCTTTATTTGAAGGACGAAGCACTTCATTGTGATCTTAAGTTAGACTATCCCAATTTTCCACAGATAGACATTGGTAGTATGTCGTCGAAGTGCACATTTTGAGGTGCTCTGAAATTTGAAGCCGAGGCATCAGGATTGTGATGTTCCAATGGAAAGGTTTCTTTACCAGAACTCCCTTAATTACCAGAACCACTGAATAATTTGATGGAAGGGAATTATCCAAAATCGAAAGAGTTTCTCAGCATGATCCGTAAATACAATAGCAGTTTTCAGATTACTTAATTTGGAACTTCATTGCCCATGTTGGACTCTACAGTATTTATGCCAACTTTTCGAATCCAGAGTCAAGTATACCACAAGCCCGGGTCGCTCATGTCGCTTCCCAATGAAGAAGCAAAGTTCCTCCAAATATACTTCCTTGGAAACGAAGAAGCTGAAGCGAAACGTCGCTGTAAATTAATTCCTGGAACCACCAAAAGTTTAATCGAATCCTTGGAAAAGATGTTGCACGAAAACAATCATTAAGTTCAAAAATTTAAAATGGCGATAGAGGATAACCCAACCAAAAACCTACAGATCGTTATTAGAGCAGATAAGAAACCAATAGAAGGCTTCGAACGTGTCTTTAACACACCGGCGCTAAATGAATATGCCATCATCATTGCCGGAAATGACTTTGAGAAACGTGACATTGTCTTGACAATGCGCAGCAACGAGTTGAAGAACATTTGCGAGACACACATTACATGCCTTACAGTATCCGCTTATGTTTCCACGTGGTATGGATGGATACGCAATTAACTTATATCAAGTTGAGCCAGGAACATCAAATCAAGTTAAGAAAACGGTATCTGCAATGTCGTTCTACGCCTATCATTTAATGGTGCGATCGACAGAGAACCGTTTGTTGAACTACAGACAACTTTTACATTAATATTTGGTTGATATGTATGCCAAAATTGAGGCGGAGCGATTATTATTCATCCGACTGAATCAAAAGAAGCTGCATGTTGATGAATATTTTCATATGAAAGATGCAAGTAAAAATGATAGTGACCCAGCTAATCATGGGAAATTGGTCATTTTACCCTCAACGTTTACTGGTTGTCCACGGAATATGCACGAATATGCTCAAGATATAGTCACTTACGTTCGGTGGAAAGCCATCACTATTCATCACATACACTTTCAATCCAAATTGCAAAGAGATGGCTTAAAATGTGACTAATGGTCAATCAAAAACTGATAGACATGATTTGGTTGCAAGGATCTTTCGGCAAAAGTTAATAAAATTCATGAATGTGTTGATAAAAGGTCAAGTTTTTGGTTCTGTTAAGTATTGAATCCATCGAATGGCAGAAACGTAGACTTCCGCATTTAACGAACACATTAAGACCAAACCAAATTGATGATATTATTTATGCAGAAATTCTAAATCCTATTGAATACAAGAAATTTGTTATGCTAATCTTAATATAAATAAAAGTCATTGTGGGTATGTATGTATGTTCCACATCTCTTCCTAAACCACAGCACCGTTTAGAACCAAATTTTGCATACTTATTATTTAAGACAAGAGGAAGATACCTGTCAACTTTTCAAAGTACAAAAGTTAATTAAACAGTCAGTTAATTAGAAATTAACCGTAACCGTTTTTCCGCAATAACTTCGGCACACTTTGTTCCACAAAAGATATTTTTATTTCATCTTAAAGTCAAAATTTTTCCTTTTCAATTGATACCAATTTTATATCTGTTAATATTTTCTTCCAATTTTTATTAATTTTTAAATATTTAATAAATAATTGATTACCTGCAGACGATTTTGAAATAACGCAAATTTATAGCTACTCCGTTGCTATGCAACTGTTAGACTTTGAACTAATATACATTTATATCTGAAATTTTTGCTTATTTTTATAAATATATTTTATATAAGACGAGAGAAAGATCATCATCAACTTTTAAAAGCCCTAATCTTATTACATTTTCAGTTAATTAGAAATTAAGCAAGATATGGCATTTTCCGTGACATTTTTCGAAAATATGCATGATGTCACAAAAACTATTTTTACACATATTTAAAGTTTTAAAAATTATCTTTTCATGACACAGGTTTCATTTCCATTCAATTCGTCGCCCTCATTTTAAAATTTTTTCAAAAATTAAATTGTGTATAAAATTTACAATTTGAAACACTTTTTTTTATTGGTGAAGAACAAGAATGCTTAAGAACTCTTGCTATCTCACATTAGAAGAATTCCGGATAAAGACTAATTTTATTATTTTTCATTCATATTTATTTCAACGCTTTTTCTTAATTAAAATTTTACTATGTAATTAATTGTCCCAAAACATCCGTTAAAATCTTTCTTATGTTGCACGATTTATGAACAAAATTTGAAGTACCTATGCAACAAATATTAATAAATTATGTAGAAAATTAGCTACCGGAGGTTTATAAAAACCGTCTGGTTCAATTGATATTCTCATTTTAATTATAAAGCGGTTCAGAAGATAAAAGAATTTTGAGTATTGTAATTTTTTATACAAAAGTAGTTTTTAACATCAAAAATATTAGACGTGAAAATATATTAATCCCGAGCAAAGCCGGGCATAACAGCTAGTAACTTCATAAGGCCTTTATTCACTCGAGAAATTAACTACTCAATAATGCATGTAATAAATAACAGTACAAGATTTCACACTTTTTGGATTTAAAAAAAAATAAGTTTCAAGTAAATAAATTTAATTAAATTTTTATTTTAAAATTATTAAAATTTTTAGCAATAAATGTAATTAATTAATTAATTAAAATATTATATTGTTTATTTATTCGTTATGTATTAATTATTAGAACTTAAATATATCGGGATTATCCCAAATTGTTTCTATTTGGACCCCGCATCTACAAAAGCCGGCCCTGCATCTTTATAGCATAGGGGATAGAAAAAAAATTTAAAAATTTAATTACAAAATTAGCTAGCTCTCCAGGACGCTATTACCATTTTTTATGTAATTCCTTGTTTCAATCAACTAAAATGTTATAAAATTTTTTTTCGGCACAAAGTAGGGGCGACTGTCCCCCCCCCCTAATAGCCGCCCTTTATTTTAAGTATTTAATAAGTAAAATAAAGAAATATAAAAATTTAAACTAATATTAGAAATTCAGTTTTGATATTTATCATTTTTTATGAAATGCTTAATATTGGTCCATTTTATCTTTAACAGTTTATTTGTAACAAAAAAGAAAAAAAGGCAGAATAAATGAAAGAGATAACAACCACACAAACCACCTTATATATTATAACATAAAAAGTGAATTTTTCGTGAGAAAATGATGCTACAAACAGGCTGAAAAAGTTAATGCAGTTTATTTGATAAAATATCAAAACGAGATTTAAATTATAAAAAATATGCATAAAAATAATTTAAAATGTAAAAAATGGCAAGTTTTCATTTAAAATACTAATAAAAAATACATAGTAAAGGATCTCCCTACAAAATATTAATACACTAAACTACAAACATTTTTCATGAAATTTCACACGCTCTTCATTTTTATAGCTGAATTCATCTTTCAAATTAAACTGAAAGCATATTTTTTAAAAAAAATATTTTCATAATATTTTGACAGTAAATTTTTAATAAACCAATCTTCGAAAAAAATGAACCAGAAGAAAAATGAAATAGGTAAAAAACAGGAATTTGAATGAAAAACACCTGAATTTTACATATATATGTGATATTTTAATTTTTTAACTTTCCTAAATAATCCTAACGACACCTCATTTTAAATACTTCTACTTTCATCATAATTAACGCGCTACAACTTTCTTTTCAAGTCACGGGTTGCTAAAGGGGAAATTCCCTTGTCTGGGTACTTAAGTGTTCTGCGCATTCTTTTCTGCCCTTTTTCACGCCAGCATGTAAGCTTTCAACAACGCGCCGCTCAGGCGTAACCTTCTGGATGCTGGTCATGGAGCTACGTAAAGATCTAATACTTTACTTTAACCTATGAAGAAATAATGCAATATCCTAAATGCCTAAATAAAAGAAGATAAAGCCAAATATTGTCTGCTCCATGACTAAAATGGACTGCATTTCACCTCAGTAAAGCCTCATCTTATATTTAGCCGACAGGACCTCCTTTGTTTCGTGGAGACCGCGTACATGGGTTTCGGAGCCTCCATTCAGCTCAACAGGGAAGTCGCCGTTCACTCCCGAATTCACGCACAAAGGAATACCCACAAAAAAATGCCGTCACTCAGAAGCTCTACTCATCCATACGAAGGTTCCATCAAAAGTTCTATTTTTCCAGTGTGCTCTTTCAAATATGATTCTACAGTGATTTCCATAGTACCGCCTTCTTTTCAATCATCGTGTTCATCTTTATGTGTTCTCCGATCTTTAAAATGTGCAATAATTCAAAGTGTTGTGCATCGTCGGTGATTATATTTTCTAAATTTTGATATGAGAGTAGTGCGAAAAAAAAATCACCAGCTGGTGTGGGGGGGGAATAAATAAAAGAAATCATGATCTTGAGTGTTTTTAATGATGTTATTTTAAATTGCTTTACATTTATAATATATTTTCTTTGATAAATAGTTTTGTTTTGGTTGTGATATTAAATATAATACTGATCAGTATATTTTTGGTAAATTATGAAATATATTTTTTTGAAATATTAATTTGAATTTATTTAGTATCATTCTATTTTTTGAGTGTGTTGTTTATGTTTCATACATAATTATTTCTGAATTTTAGTATTTGCATTTTCATGAAATTATACTGAAAATTAGTAGTATTATTCTATGTATTTAATTACAGTATTAAAGTAAATAGTTTAACATGTACTTATTTTAAAATTCCCTTAAATTAAAAATTGTTTCCCTAACTAGTGTTAAATTTTTCCTGCATGAATTTAAGATCTGGTAAAATACTTAAAATGAATGAAGAAACAAATGATAAACCAGATGAATCTGGTATTATAATGCAGGATACTAATTCTATCAATATCATTCCTTCTGACCCGAGCAATTCTATGAATGTAAATTCTTGGCTTAAATACTTTAATGATAAATGTCAAGAGTGTAACTTAGATGATAAATGGAAATTAAAAAACATAACAGCATACTTAAAAAACAGTTCCTTAACTGAATATGTAAATTCCTACGATACAATTAAAACTTGGGAGGAATTCGTTTCCTTTTAAACTGAAAGATACATCTCAGCTAACCTATTCAATTTGAGTGATTTCACTTTGAAATCATTCAAAGAAGGCGATGATATAACTCTATACTTCCCAGAAAAATTAAAAATAGGCAGACAATTAAATTTATCTACAAGTATGATTCTTGAGGGACTTTCGGATGGCTTGCCAGTTAATGTAAGACAACTTCTTGCTATAAATTCCCCTAGCAATCCCACAGATTGGCTCATAACGGCCACAAAATTAATCAAAATTCAAAAATCGGATGTAAATCAAATTAACCCTAGCCATTCTGCAACCCAAAATTTAAAAACAAACTCTGTTAATGGTAACCAATGGCAGCCAAGAAATTTTAGGCCCCATAACTTTACACACAGACAAAATTTTAGATTTTGGCCAAATAGCTTTAACAAATTCCTCCTCCCAGGCAAAATAATAATTGCAAACCTCTTCCACCTAGACAAAATTTGCAGACCTTTTAGTAATGCTAACACCATTTCCAAACAAACTGCCACCTTCACGTCATGCTGGCTTTGCACAAACAAGGCATTGCCAATGCTTATCATTCAGTAACAAACTTGCCCATTTGGACATTCTGCAGGACACTACCATCTCCCAATCCTGCTCCACCTAACTTTGACCCTCCAAAGAGGAAAATCAACAATGACAACTACCCGCAGTATCCGGATAATACAAAAGAAACCTCTGCCATGTGTTTTAGACACTGGTTTAACGCATCTCTTTAATCCCACGTTATTTAGCGGCAAAAACATTTTAAAATGAAAATGCCGCTGTATAATTGCAGAAAACCCGGGATACATTTAACCTTTAATAAAAACATGTACATTTTCATTAAAGAAATTGGTACTCATATACAAAACTGTAACTATGTATGTTCTAGATCACCGCCCTCAGCTTCTTCACTTATATATTTCTTTCAATTTAAATATTTGTGAGCCTCTAACGTTTTGTATACTCAGTCATTAGTAATTTCTAAAATAGCAAACGTGTTTCTTCGGTTCTGCTTCACCTCCACAAGGCAGCTAGTCTCCTCATGCTACGTTTATATATTTTCATCTGATACTATTCACATTTTTATCTTTACTCGATATACTTGAACTGCGTTTGTTCAAGTACTTTCAGACGTGAATGAAAGTTTGTTATTTTATTTTTTTAATTGTCTTTCTATTTTGTTTTGTTTCATTATATATATATATATATATATATATATATATATATATATATATATATATATATCTGTCACTAGATTATGGATCATTTACAGACGCAGTTGGTATATATATATATATTCTTCAAGCAGATTTTATTTTGGTTATTTCGTTACAGACGCTAAAAGTTGCAGGCGACTCACTCAGAAAAATTTGCTGCGTAATCTCTTCTTTCTTTCGTTTATTGTTCTTAACTGATTGAACGTTTCTTTGACTTCGCAGTCACGGAGAATTTCTTGGTGTCGTGATGTCTGCATAACGGCCAATACTTTGGAACTAGAATTTTCTCACTTCCTACTTTAGTACTCATTCCTTGGAAAAGTATTTCGCTAATAGCCTTGTTTCCCTAGTCTGCCTAGCTCACTCGTCTTCTGGAGCTGTATCTCTGTAGGACATAAGCTTTGGGAAATAGGAGACGTTTCTGTCTTTTTCCTAGCAAGCTGCCGATACTTTTCCTTTATCGCTAGCTATAGAACCTTGCAGCTCTAGTTTTATGTTGACCAAATTCTCAGCTCCAATTCCTATTTGCTATGCAGCAAGTAGATAGGTCGATCATCAAACGTTTGTTGAACCCATATTTGTTCACCCATGTAGTCATTTCTGGCTCTTATTCGTTTCGTTAAACAATCATCAGATAGTTCCGAAGTACGTAGCGATCGGCATTTTAAAGCTTTTATTCTCGGATAACTGTGTAGCGAGAAACAGGTCGTTATCTGCCGTACTATGATTATCCAGTTTACAAAATCAGACCTTCCGATAACTTAAATTGAGGACAAAGTTAGATTGAAATGTCCAGTGAGACAACCTATAATACCTGTATCTTTCTTCCACTCAAAACCTTCGTAAACTTCAGGTTTAGATAGCACCTCTACCGAATTCTTTTCTTGAAAAACTAAAATACTCTCTTATGGTCAGGAGAAGGGTCTCTTTCTCATCGTACCTTCGTACCTGTTCGATTTAATCTAATTTTTTTCGGAAAAGCAATTCCAGGATATAATTCTCGGCCATTGTCGACAAATGCTTCTTAACTCTGTGGGAGTCTTGAGGTTTCATTTAATCAGTAGTTAATTAAATGCCACAGTTGCTCAAAATTTTCCACTTCTAACTCTTTAACCTCAACTTGGAAATAGGCTTACTTCATACACATCTTTCCAAGTTCTGACAGCATTCTTCAGTGTTTAGTGAACATCTGCCTGACTCTATTTCTCTTGCTGACAATTTATACCGTTCAGCAAATCTGCTCTACCTGTTCGCAACCCTCAGTTAACCTTCAGCCCGTCTCTACAGATAAAGCCCAGGGTAGTACTCTGGGAAGTAAACCTGATAGATGTGAACCCACAACTCCTCAGAAATTTGTCAAGTGTCTCTCTTCACTTGCCGTCTCGAATAGGATCAGACTAAACTGATATCCCTACTTTTGGATCAGCCAATTTTTGTGAAACGATGGAAATGGAATTAAGACTACTTCCTTCTAAGTTGACTCTAATCTGTTTTCAGTCAAATTCACAAAAACGTTTACCAATCCCACTGATATATGACCTGGAGGTTAAATCTAATTCCATGAAAATGCTATTTAAAAAACACTTAAGTCATAACCCTAGTAAATGAACTCATCAAGTTCTTTTGCCTCACCTTTCATCGAAGCTTCATCCAGTATCTTGAGGCTATCGTTTAGATCAGTATCCGATATTGCTTCGTTTTGTACTTTGATAGAAATATAAATTTATGAGCAGATTTTCCGATGAAAATTTGCCAATCGGAAATCTACGGCATGAGGATGTCGTTCCGATATCGGATAATGCTTGAAAATTGCATGAATACTGATAATGAATTTGATTGGTCATCAACCCGGATGTGTCGTTGGAGAGTATTTTGTATCTCACTTGCTGTCACAGCTGAAGCGTCGGCCTGACAGTGCTTTAATTTGGATAAATTCATTTGGAAAATGAACAGTTTATTTTATTCTTAATTATTCTTTATTAATTTTGGACATTATGGTATGTTTATAATGAACAGTCAAATACATATCGCTTTTTTGAAGGTTAGATATAATATTATGAAACCTATGATTGAATAATTATCATTCTCAGTAAGAACAATATATTCATGCTAGAAATAATGATACTGTCTGTATAAAGAAGTTTGCACACGCATACAAAATTGGTGATTATTTTTACAGTAAACAATTGTTCCTTTTGCCACCTTTTTCCAGTTTACCTGGATTAGAAAGCATACAAACGCTCTCACCGTTTTCCCAGTTTAGCCTTCTCAACCAGCCTCTCACCCTTAAAATGTTTTCTGGGCCTACTGTGGGCAAATAAATATTATAACTGTTAATTTCTTCTCGAAATTGGTAATTCTAAAATGCTTTCTTTCAAAATCCAGATGTTTTTCTAAGTTTTAAATATATCTCTTCCAATATTGTGTACATTAAAACTGTTTTTAAAAGCTTCAGCCTTGTTCACACGAATAAGACAATATAAATATATATGTGAAAGTTTTCTTTTACTTCCATTTTTGGCAGTCCTCAGTAGCACGGAAACTCACTGCTTTCCGCCTGGACTTTCTACTGAATTCATCGTCAAACTGATCCAGCATTTCCAGACCATATCGCTTAGACGTATCCGAGAACCGTTTCATGTTTTGTAAATTTGATCTGGAAAATTATTAGCATTTATGGGAAAGTTTTTCCAATGAAAAATTTACAATCGGTAATCACATATAGATGTCACATGATATCGAGCTAATGCTGAAAATTGTAAGCAGCTGATAGTGGAATTTGGATTGGTCAACAACCCTTGTGATGTGCTTCAATTGAGAGTATTTAACTTCAATGGTGTCTGCCGCTATCTAGCGTCAGACCTGACAGTGCTTAATTTGGATAGTCTTCTATCGGAAAAATGAACTTATTTACTTTTATTCTTACTCATCTTTATTAATTTTATTACTTACGGTATGTTTAGTAAAATGAATAAATGATGAGACGCTTTTTTTGAAGGTTAGATATATTAACATGAAACCTATGATTAATAATTATCATTCTCAGTGCAATAATATATTCATGCTAGAAATAATTTGTCACTGTCTGTGTATGTTAGAAGTTTGCACACGCATACAAAAAATAAAAATAGCAGGATTATTTCGGACAGTGTGTAAACAATTGCTCACACCCTTTTCCAGTTTCTACCTGATTGAAAGGCATACAAACGCTCGCAGCAACTGTTTTCCCAGTTTAGCTTCCTCTCAACCAGTCAATCAAATGTTTTCTGGGCCTATCAGTTGTGGGTAACAATATTATAACTGTTAATTTCTTCCGAAATTGTAATTCTAAAATGTTTTCAAAATCCAGATGTTTTCTGCTTGGGGCCATATCTCTTCCAATGACAGGCACAGCATTAAAATTGTTTTTAAAAAGCTCGCCTTGGTTCACTTAGAATAAGACAATATAAATATATATGTGAAAGTTTCTTTACTTCCATTTTTTGGGTATGTCCTAGTAGATGAACTCATCAAGTTTCCGCCTGACTTTCATCGAATTCATCGTAAACTGATCCAGTGAGTCTTCTAGTATCATACTGCTTAGATCACTATCGAGAAAAGGTTTCGATTTTGGGTATATTTGATCGGAAATGATATATTTATGGCAGTTTTACCGATGAAAATTCCCGTCAATCGAAATTGCTGTTACGCTAGATATCGTCTTCGGATAATGGAGTAATGCATAAAATCATCGTTATTTTCTAATGCTCGAATTTGATTGGTCGACGAACTTCTGTGATGTCGTCTGATATATTTTGCAACTGCAATGGTTCCACTAGTCGATCTGACAAAGCGGATTTGACCATCTTTCATTTGGAAAAATGGCATCTATTTCATTATGCTGATATCTTTATTAATTTTATTACTTACAGTATAAGTCGCGGAATGAATAAAATTATTATGACGCATTTTGTTAGATATACTTAAAGTTAAGACCAGAAGCTACATAGGAATAAGCCATAACATGAAACCTATAGGCGATTGAATAATTATCATTCTCAAAAGCAGTGCAAAAAACACATGTTTATTCTAGAATAATAACTACTCTTGTGTATAAAGGAGTTTGCACACGCATGCATAAAAAAAATCTTGCAGTAATTTTCGACAGAGTAAAACAATTGCTCGTACCATCTTTTGAAGTTTCTCCTTTCCCGCTCGAATGTAAACAAATTCCTTTCGCACCCGTCTTCAACAGTTTATCTTCTCTACCACTAATTCAGAAGTTTCTCTTAAAGCTCCATCTGTTGTGGGTAAAATATTATAAATTACACTTCTCGCATTTCTTATAAACTAGAAAATCATCCAAGTCGCGAAGACGGTTGTAAATTGCCTCTTTATCTGAGAGATTTCCGTCAAATTTTATATGTTCATATATAGTTATATATATGAGAGAAATGTTTAACATTGATTGAAAAAACAAATAAAATAAATATATGTTCTATGACAAGAAATTCGTTTTATTTACATATTTCTTTATTCAAAAATCTCTTGGTGTAAACAACATTCCGTGTAAAGTATTTTTGGTTGTTTAACAAATTTTGTATCAGATGTCTTCGTGTAAATTTTAACGTGATTGGGGTCTTGTGGACCTGCAGTGCAACATAGGAGCTTTGTCCATGAAAAGATAGGTTCATCGAAGTAAATTCCAACCTGATCGAAAGTTTTGCTCCTGCGATTTGTTGATAGACGTCGCTTAAGCTGGAATTAACGGAACTGGCGGCGCTTGAGGAAGAATGGTAGATTCACGTCACTGGGGGGCTGATTCTATTTGTTAAGAAAACAACGCCAGTATTACAATGTCAGATATAATTTTCGCACTATGAAATTTTCATGGAGACCAGTAAATTGATAAGCGAGTGCCGTTACAAAAGTCCTGTTTGGGATTTAAATTTCTGAGCAAATATGACGATTACCCTTTCTGCTCAACGCGTGGGGTGGCATGCATTTGAGCAACTGGCGAAGAAATTCAGGTGGATAGTTTTGTTGGTCGTTCTGATCTTCGATATTATTAATCGGAGCTGTAAAAGGAATGAGGCTCATTCTTGTTTTTTGCGATGATTGAGATTAATTTCCAGTGTCCATCGTCGCAAACTTTTGACTCTGACGGTTTCGGACCAAGTGATGAGCTTCAGCATATCTTTCTCGGAGAGCATGAGATTGAGCTGGAGTTTCGGCTTGATGCGTACCCTATATGGCTGCATATACTGTACGAATCCTCTCCAGTGATTCCTGGCTTTGCCTCCTGCCAACCATCTTGCTTTCCTTTCCTTGCGGTCATTAGCCGTCTTTTTGTGATGGGTTCTTCGTAGTATTCATCGTAAAATATAGTTGATCCAGTTCATGTTTGCAAAGTATTAAGCACCATGAATTAATTAATTAAATAATCATGAAATTCTCAGTTTGTCAAACGTAAATCAAAAGCAAAATTTCAAACGTTGCAGCAAAATATCAAAAAAAACATTGTTGTCAAACGCTGCCAAAAAAGTATCAAAATTATATTATCGCCGATTGCAATGAAATAATAATTATCGTGGCGTCCAAACTATATCACGCGCATGATATACCAAATTGACGTAATTTACTACTTTCTATTAAAATGGAAAATGAATTTGAAACATATGATTAATATAATCTAAAAATTTTCGGGAATTATTGATCATGGCGAGATAAATTTTATATCAATCGATAGCAAATTCTTTATTTCACTATTTTAGAGCTATTAAATTTGAAATTAGATCGACAATTACTCTTTTAAATTTAAAATTACTGAAATTTCTGGTTCTCTAGCAATGAATACGTTTTGAATTCGTCTCGCAGTGCTATGCGCGAGTTTTATTGTTGGTGACGTCAGAGCGTTACCAGGAGTATCTGGCCTAATTATAATAGTAATTAAGATATTTGGTTTCCCTCGAAATTGACCATTTTCAATTTTTTTTCAAAATCCAGTTGTTTTTCTAAGCTTTGGGGCAATTCTCTTCCAATATTGTGTGTTTAATATTAAAATTGTTTTTAAAAGCTTTGTCTTGTTCATACGAATATATATAACATATATGTGAATTTTCTTGCCCAAATTAAAGTATCTATTCACATGTGACTTTGACAGAAAGTCATTCCAACGAGATGATCAAATTTTGTTTATCCATTTTATTCTTATATAGAAACTGTTAGTTTCTCTTTTAGTTAATATCAGTTGTGAGTAACAATATGTTAACTGTTTATTTCTGTTCATCTAACAAATTACGATTTTTTTCCCTCGAAATTGGCCATTTTCAATTTTTTTTTTCAAAAAACTGAGCTTAGGTAATACTTTAAAACTGGTAATTAGCAATAGTTCCAATCGATCTGTTGAGTGATGTGTTGTGTTTTAAAACATCATTAAAGTATCTTATGGAATCATCAAAATTGTAATTTAAAGAACAGTATCAAATCAGGCATTTAATCAATTTTCATTCTTTCAGTGTGATTTTCTGAGCGGTATTGGAGGATTCTCAGCAAGCTGTTTTCTTACTAATTTGTCGTTGAAGGAACTAGGAGCAAGAATTGGGATTTTCAACATTCAATCTCCTTAAACATAGATTTATTTTTTTAAAATTTTTTATTTTTTCTACTCCTTGATGGTTATGTTGATGTCTGATGCCATATATATGTGTGTGTGTGTGTGTGTTATCTAATGGATGGCAAATTTGTTACTTCAGAAATGAGATACAGTAGAATGTTCTGTATTGAAATAGTGATTTGCTTGTTATTCATCAAATATTTGACTTTGATGAGGGGCGTACCCACCACCTTTTGGAGTTTGATAGTGGATTGATTTGTGATTGAACTCTTGAGCAAAATCTTGCCAAACAAAAAGAGATAGTTTTATATACTCTTTATAGATAACCTATAAACACTTTTGTCTAATCTGACTACAGCTCTAAAGCCATTTCCTAGCTTATTGAAATTATGTCATTCATGTTCTATGTTTTGTGAGTAAAGGGCATTCTGGCCAAATGCAGAAAAATATTACTTTAAATTTCAGGGTTTGAAAGTAATATAAAGGGATAGGATTTTGAAATTTTGTATAATATTTTTAATTTTCATATTTGGTTGGATGATTCCTTTTAAATTTCTCAAGAAAAAACTAATTCACTTCCCCTTATGAAACATATGAAGCCAGAGAGACTAATTCTTCAAGATCCCAGAATAATTTGTTAATTATTCATTGAGTGCTCTTATGGTCTCGAAAGTACTTTCATTCAGAAACTTGTCTGGAATTTGGTTGAAGCGTTTATCTCTTCAAATGATTGTATAACTATATATAATTGTTGTAAATTAATAATGGTACATTGATTTCTTTTTTAATAGGTGCCATGAGAAGTAAATCTTTTCGGCAGCAACAGGAAGTAGCGTAAGATCTTACTAAAAATGGCTTATGTACGCTGTAAAAGATACGGATGGAGAAGGAATCTCGAGCATGTTCAATGTGCTAAATGAAAGTGTAAAATGACCATAAATAAATAGTATGTTGCCTTGGAGTACTGTGTTTACTGCTGTGTGAATGAAAAAGTTATTGGAAGGAAAGTAATACATTACTTATTTATTATTCTATTACTAATAGTGCATATCGCACCTTGAATGGGGTGAGGCCGCAAGTGAAAATTTGAATGCTGTTTCTCTGTTGTTTGTTCATTTTAAATTTGAAAAACAAAATGTTATCACTTTTGGCTCTTTGTATATTCAATGTTGCATTTTCGCACTTGTGGCTCTCTTTGCATCTGGCGGTGCAATGGCGATAAAATTTGTTGGTTATTGTCTTTTGCTTTTCTAAAGAGATCATGTAAAGAGAAAATATTTATTTTACCCAGAATATGGTACTGTGGATTCTGTGCATTGCCCACACTAGAAGCAATATTTCAAACATTATAAATATGCTGCTAAAATATCAAAAAAGCAATAGTTTCGTAAGAACGGAACGATTTAAAGTTATCTGTGCAGAATATCTGCATCTAAATATAAAAATTGTTAAAATCTCCTATTTTTTTTCAATGTCAAAATAAATTTTTTCATTGTATAAACTTGTTTATAGCGCTTTACAGATTCAGAAAAAATCTGGATTTTTTCTTGAATGTTGGCGAAAGTCTATTTTATGCTTAAAGCTTTAGCAGCAATACGTAACTGAACGAAGCATAG
>BGPR01015386.1:0-36794 GCA_013235015.1 Araneus ventricosus
AATACGATATTTGTCTTACGAGCGTTGCTTAGCAACGCAGGATAAAAGATGGTAGTTTTTTTTAAAGGAAAAGTTGGTATTGGAGAGAGACCGAAATGTAACGACTGATGTATATAGTTCCAGCGAATGAACGGTTTTAGGTGAAAATTATGTTAAAATAAAAGTGTTTTTTATAAAAAGTCTTTTAATTCATCCTGCAATACAGTACAGTTGTCTTTACTACTTTTTCTTATCATAATACTAATTTTCCACAATAATCTCTAACTTTTAGTCTATTTTTTTCGTCATTTTTAGCCTTTTCAGAATTATTAACAAGTTAGTGGTCACGACTCACGTCTGAAATTCGAACCATCTATCTACTAATTAGACGACTCCTTCTCTGCTATCTCTTAACTACAGCAGAGGAGGTATCATCTGATTAGATAGTTGGTATGAATCGTATTTGGAAATGAAATTTGTATAACTGAAAAGCTAATTTCTTGAATTTTAAAATGATGAAAAAATTGTCTTTGTCCGATAATATGCTCCGAAGTTATTGTCGAAAAACGTTAAAATTTATGGCAATTTTTAATTAATTAAAATTCTAATCAAAAGTTCAAAAAATCCTTTCTTAGTGAGAACCTACTACCCAAGAAGTAACCACCTGCCAAATGTCAAGTCTTATTCCCAGTGGTTTGGGAGATTCGGTGAAAAGTCCCTTTCTCTGTTATATGTATAGATTAATAATAAACTAACTGCTTTCAGCGACCAGCTGTTCGTCCTTAATATTAATAACCTGTAGCTATGATTGCAACTTGCAAATGGTGGCGATTGGGTGGAAAAAATAAGGGGTCAAAAAATTTATAGACATCTGAAAGACCCGGGGGTATAGGGAGTAGACAATAAAATTTAAAATTTAGTTAAAAAATAGCTGGTTTTCCCGAACATTGTTGCATTTTTTATAATTCCTAGTTGTGGGGAGCTAAAATGAAATAAAATTAAATTTTTACAAAAAAAAAGTATTGGGGCGACTGCTCCCCCCTTGGCCCCCCCCCGACTCGCCGCCACTGAAACTTGGCGAATTTGCGGATGTAGAGGCTGAAGTAATCTGCCTAAGTTTTATTTTGCGATTTATCTCGAAAATGGAGGGTGGTGGGCGGCAGGCCACCATTGATGACGTATAAAGATGTCATAAGCCTTCATATGAAATAAAAAATTGTCGAAATCGATCTAGTGGTTGGAGTTGGGGGACTTATCCTCTGGTTTTGCCAATTATTCTAAATATATAGATATACCAGTAAGTACTTGCCGTAGCTCCAGACATGCAATTACACCTGCCCTCATTTACGCCTAATTTTTTAAAACTTAACTTCTCAAAGCAAGTTCAAGGAACGCATTGAATGGTTCCATTGGACAGTTGATTATTACGATGATTAATTATTTGCTTTAATCGTCAGTTTATACGAAATTATTTCATTGCTGTTTTCGTTTGTTTTGGCGTGGAACTAATATTTTTATAAAAATAGTCTAAAACGCAAAATCAAAAATGATTCCTACAAATTATAATAAGTTAATTCGCATCGTTTGACCTAAGTCCTTAGCATCATTAATAAAAAATTCTTTTTGGAGGAAGGATGGTCGGGGTATTCAAAAATTAAAAGACAAATTAAGGGGTGCCGGTGGAAAAATTCAAAGATTGCTCGCTAATCTGTATCGTTTCGTTTTTGAGTTATTGCATTCCCAGACAAACAGACATAATTATTAAAGAAAGAGTTGTGCCTCAGTCTCATAATCACTCATAGAGAGTCCCCCCCCCCTTATTCTCGGAGGGCTAAACCGCAGAGATCCATGAAAATCTCGAGGTCGAATTTTTTGACGATTACATGATTCTCTTTTTCTGTTCTACGCAAACAAGAAGTGGCCAAAAAACACCATCTGACAACTGGTGACTCTTTGTCACTGACGAGCGGTTCTCAGTCGAGGTTTTTCTCGATACATTTCTCTGAAAGAGAAAAATAAACGAAACAGCAAATCATTTTCCAATATATAAAAAGATGTCGAATTCCTCACTTGCTTGGTGATCCTCTCGATTTTCTCCAAATTGAAATTCCGATATTTCTTCAAGACGGAAATTTCTCTCTTCTTCGAAGCCCACTCGTCGAAAATTTTCCGCAGAAGCAAATCCAGGGTTTGTATGAAAGACTGAAGAGAACGTGAAATAGTTACAAAACGCTAACTACAAATATTTATGACACTTCAGAGACCATAGAGGCAGATTGTATTCACAAAGAAAACAGAATCGAGACTTACTTCATATTTTAGTAACCAGAAAGAAACTGCCTGGAAGTCTGTATGAACTTGCATTCGAGACTCTGTTTCGAAATTCTGAAAACAAAGAAAAAAGCGCTTAACACACATTGGTGATGGGAAATCCATAGGATCCTGTACTTCCAACATAATTTCAACCCTTTCTAAGGCTGTGGGAAGAAAACTTCCCACCAGATTCATCATTTTTAAGGTTGGAGTGAGTTTTCACCAAATTATTTGATGAAACAAAAACCTAGATGTTCCAGTTTCTTGTCTCAAACCTAAGCGAAGTGTCTTGACTCGATAAATAATTATTAATTAATAAAACTAATTAACAAAGCTTTATGTCATCCAATAAGTTAAATGAATTTCTTTTCTTAAATTAACCTCACTCCCAAAGTTATTTTAATGTACCACTACTAGAAAAAAATGCCCTTTAAAGGGTTAACCTTCCAGAGGGCGCGCAAGATACTTGAGATACTTGAATTGTGCATCGCATTACATATTTATATCGTTATTTTATATATTTAAGCGCAATTTTGCTTATAAAATCTTTGTTTACTATTAGGCTAATAAATACAGATAACATAAATAAAAGATGCATTTATTTTTGTAAAATAACACGATATGTATATGTAATACGATGCACGATATGTCGTAAAATTTGCGTAAGCGCGCCCGCTGGAAGGTTAATTACGTAGACATACAAAAAAGTATTTTTTTCCCTTCTGAGGGCGTTCTTGGATTCAATAATTTTTGCAAGAAGGTCGCGTCGCCATGTGTCCGGGCCGAAGTTTGTTTGCTTGTTGTAGGTTTTACGGCACAAGAGGCATACAATTAGGCTATATTGCGCCGCGTCTCTGCCTTCTTAAGCAACGTACCCACTTGCAATGCTACCAACCAAAACAATGTGTCAATTATCCGAGTTCGTTAGATTTCGGTCGTCTCCGGATAATGGCTTTTTTCGGAATTCTATTGCGGTTGGATGCCTGTTTCTCAAGTAAGCAGCACTGCAGGAGTGGCGTTAGAGTTTGCCGAACGGGGGGCACGCTCTGTCAGACAGGGGGGAAGCACGACTTGTTGCACAAGGGGAGGGGAGTAACGATTACCTTCTCACATTTTCGCCAGATCTTTATTTATTTACTAACTTAATATCCCGTTCCGTGAATGGGGTACAAAAATTTGCCCCGACGGGTGGCCCTTGTTGCCTTGCATGCATATGTTATAAATCGGTTATCACCCTGTATCACCATTATATGTGATCATCGTGGTAATTATATATAATAACCGGGTTTTTATGTGGTTATTATATATAATGACCGGTTATTGTATAATTACCGCGGTGATTATATATTATAATAACCGATTATTCACGTTGACCTTAACACATATATCAATTTGGCTAAAAATGTTGTGCTCATGTCGCGATTTATCGGAATAACTCGAACTAAAAATTCTACTGACGTAATTTGCTGTTTTCTCCGTTAAATACTTTGCGGTTTCCAGCCGGCATCAGAGAGCTGGGGACGGGTGGAGTTTCCCTAATATTTTACGAAAATTTAAGGACTACAAAACATTATCTCGATGAAGTGATCGTATCCATCTATGTCGACAGAAAATCATATTTCTTTAGGGACTTACCTGAAAGCCTATTCTTTTTAAATTTCCAAAACTGTTTTTGTTTTACTTCTGTTATAATCATAGTGGAGTTAATATTTTGATAGAATTTTACAGTTGAAAATGGAATAGTCTCTACTATTAAAATTAAGGAATATGTGTGTGTGCCTGCGTGTTGGCGCTCTGAAGAGCACAAAATTCGAGCTAGAGATACGAAATTTGGTACAAACATACTTTGGAGGGTGGGAATGTGCACTTCGGAGCCTTTTTTTGAATTTTTAATTAGAATTTTAATTATTTAAAAATTAAGCAAAATTTTTGCTTTTTTCCTTGATAACTTCCGAACAGATTACAGCACAAAAATAATATTTACACCATCTGAAAGTGCAAAAAATAACCTTTTCAATGATATCGATTAAGTTGACGTACAATTTTTTCTCTAATTTTAATAAATAAAAAATATATTTTTTTGGCATAATTTACAACAATACTTTCATTGCTGCATCGCAATTCAAATCGTTTTCATTGCTTAAACAAATATTTAATTGCTTGTTTCTTTTTCATTGTTGAAAGTTGAGGTATTATCTTAATATATTTTGCTTTCATATTTTATTTCATCAAAATGTTTATGGAATCTGTAAACCAAGCTCTCTGAGATCCTGCCTATATTAAGAAATATATCCAATAGGCTAATTATGGTTGCTATATTTTCATTTTTTTCAGCATGTTTTAATTCAGCTAACATGCCGCTGACCATAAAAAGTGCTGCGCCATTTTAATGTTGAAATCGAATGCATATTTTGCAAGAGGAATAAGAAAGTGACGATGGCGGCGGCAAAGTGCAATTAGATGTTACATGGCATGGTCAGTAATTTGACTCCATTATGGACATTTATGTAGACAATGAGCAGAACAGGCGCAAGACCACGAAAAGAACGTGGGTTAAATAATTACCACAATCTGAAGTTTAAAATTACGTTGTTAATGCAGCCATGAACATAAAATGATACAAAATTCAATTGAAAACATATTCCCGGCGAACAAGCTGGTCGCCGAAGGCGGCTAGTATGTATTAGTGGCAATAGTTTAGAAGTGCTTCCTCGGTTGAAGAAATTACCTCCGTCTTTTCCCTGACTTCTCCGACGAGATACTCGTAGAATTCCTTTTTCGACTCGATCCTGCATTCCATCCACTGCTTCACTAGAGACAAGTTATCCTCCGACAGTTCTGATTTCTTCCTTGGGGCGGCCTCGTACACCTTCTGCAGGGGCTCCTGCTTCTCCCGTATGGCCGCCAGGAGCTTCTTGTGCTCCGCTATGCTCTGTCTCTTAGACTCGAGTCTGGAAAAGAACAGAAAGGAATGATTATTTGCATCACCTGTATATAGTGTTTCGGTAATCGAACCACTACCATGTGACAGTGATGCACAATGCCATAGGTGATGGATTGATTGAGAATGTGATATTTTAACACCTGTGAAATTGCTGTGCTCCAGTTGAACAGAAATGGATATACCAGTTTACAGGGACAGGCACATATTGCGATGCTGGAGAACACATGTTCCTCACTGGAATGATGTGCGTCCTGGTATATAGGGAGGGTAAGGAATTCTCGAACGGGAAGGTGTAGAGCAGACTCTGATAGGAAATCAGATGTCCTAGGAAAACTAGCCCTAATATCAGGACTATGCTTAGAATCGCTCGTTTTTCTTTACTGATTCAGTGACACCGACAAATTTCAATGTACTAACTTCAATTTAGTCGAATGAGACTTCTAGTCGTGGATTTGTGTTATAATTAAAATTAAAACAAAAAATTATTAGTTACCTCAGTATTACTGTGAATTGCGAGATATTTAAAGGTTAGAATTAATATTTGTGTAGTTCATTCTTCGCCGAAATTTCAATGCGAAGAGAGTCATTTGGCTTTACACTATATAACTATCGGCAATGATTAAGATTCACATATTTTACTGAATTTCTAGGCAACGTATATCCTATCTGTTTTATTTCAACACTAGCTGAAAACCCGGCGTTGCTCGAGATCCTTATTTTTTCATATACCGGCCTCCTGTTTTTCCCCCTAAAAATATTGTCACCAGCTTTCCCCAACAAGCATAAATCTTCTTTGAATCCTTTCTTGTTGAATTAAAATTTTCAAATATAGCCTTTTTATCACCTTATAACAGTATGGTTTAAGTGATTGGTCCTTTTTTTCCCAACTGAAGATCTACCAAAGGAAACCCGTTTCTTTGGAGGCATGATTTTAATTCAATTTTCCCAATTTTTCGAAACCTATCCGGGTGTTTGAAATTCTCTGTAAGTTATTACTTGTACACCCACTCTATGGCTGTGTTTGCTACTCTGTAAACTAAATATATAAATACTCTCTATCAATACTATAAATAAAGTCGAACTGAAACTCGAATATGAAAAAGCACTTTTCTACTCTTTTTAAACAACGTTGCCATGCCAGAAACAAACTTTCAAAATATAGGAAATATAAAAATAAATAGACACTAAAATACTCCACCGCACACTGATCATGATCATTCAAAAATTTGTGAAATTTAAACGAAACATCGCGTAGTAACTAAATTAACGTCATTGGATATTTGAGTGCATATTAAAAGCTACGAAATAAAGACGGAAGTAAGAAGTCTACCTTGACCAAAAAAAGCAATATTTTCTTAGCTTTAACAGGGGTAAAAACGCGTTAATAAAGATTTAATGAAACAATAAATTAGTTTGAATTTTATTTTATAACAATAAAAGCATTGTTGCAATTTGAGATTAAACGAATTTTTAAACGCTAATTACAGTTAGAGAAAAAAATTGCACAACAATTAAATTGGTACCATTAAAAAGATAGTTTTTTGCTCTTTAAGGTGATGTAAAAATAATTTTCGTACCATAAGTATTTCAGAAGTTATTGGCGAAAAACGTCTAAAAATAGCTAATTTTTCGTTGTTTAATTAAATAACTAAAAATCTAAGTCGAATTTTAAAATAAGTTTTACGGCTTTAGCTCCCTCTTGTGCGAATCCATCACTGTGCCAAGTTTGGTCGTCGTAAGTCGAACGGTGTGGACGCGCTTAAAGAACCAAAAAACAAACAAACAAACACACACATACTTTCCCCTTTTATATATATATAGATTTTACACACTTTTCAAAGCACAGTATAGAATACCCAGGCGGACAAAATGAAAAATACTTTTTCGGAAACATACGAAAAAATTTTCTTTAATAATTAACTAATTGCAGATCTAATTAGTTAATATTATATATTTCTATTTTTTACTAAATCTTATATGAAGTATTCAAAGAGAAAGAAATGTAATCATCAAAATGTCAGACCTCGAGAATTTTTTTTTACACCTCCTCGAGTCAGAAAAAACACCTTTTGTCAGACTGTGAGTAGTTAACGCAAACAGGTAGATTAATGAAATTCAGTATGGGGTCTTCACACCAGATCTGTATCAAATTTTGAATGAAATTCATCAACGGAAAGTATGTTTGACGAAAACGCAACGAGTTCTATGAATGAAACTTGGCTTATGGTTTCAGCACCAGAACTGTAGATTTGAATCGAAGTTTGGACTAAATCCGTCAACTAGTTGACTGTCTGTCCATCTATTCCGGCGTATGTGAGCGCGATAATTCAAAAATGCAACCAGCTAGATAACTGAAATTTGGCATGCTGTCTTCACACGCTAATTGTAGATCTGTGTTAAATTTTGGACCCCATCTCTAAAGGAAAGATTTCCAAATGCATACTAAATTATCTTCATTATACGATAGAACTAACGCTAAATCTAAAGCTAATGCTAAATCTTAAAAGAAAGATGTGCCATATTTTAGAAGCATGCGAGATAGTCGAAGGAAGAATATTCCATAGGTTCAATAAGACAAAAATGACACAATATTTAAAGTTTTGATTTCTTTTAGTTGCAAGGTGGACCGCGGTGAACTAGCGGTAAGGTCTTGGTTTTAACTTTGTATTTTTCTTCTTTTCAATTATTTAAATAAATCTTTTTGTTTTAAATTAAGACTTTTTATTTGACTCTCTGCGACCCTTTACCCCTAGACTAACGACAGAGCCAAAACATTAATGTGGTTACTACATTCATGTCACTTTAATTCAACTCACATTTTTTTATGCTTTTCGAAAACCGCACTGGCTTCTTCATATTCTCGCACAACCGCCTTCAGAGTCTCAAACGAGCCAGTTTCTGCCAATTCATTGGAAATTCGATTGACAGCAGCTTCAATATCGCAACTGAAAGAGAAAAAGATAAAAGCAAATAATATCAGCTAATAATACATTATCATGTCAAGAAATTTCATTTTATCATTATGTGACTAAAGCGTCAAGGTTCATTTCAGCTGCAAAGAGGTTCAAAAATGCATTCAACATTAAATTACTAAACTGAGTTTTAATTTGGGCTAAAATAAGCAAGGGGAAAACGGAAAACCTAGAAAAAAAAATCTAAACTTGTCTTTATTACCAACAGTCTTAAAGCCTATTTAAACCAAAATATTTAAATTTACTGAGTCCACTTTGCTTTCCTAACAACTACAAAAATTTCAGCTCTTCCTCGGAAATTTTCTACAAATGAAAAGGAAAAATCTTAATTCTGATGAGGTGGTCCAACATGCTGTATTCAGCGGAACTCTAAGAAAGACACGCCATGCCGTTTTAGCTACAACCTCACCGTTATTTTTTTCTTTGCTAATTTCTCGTATACAAAGTATAACCTGCAGGAATGTCTTCCCTCGAAATTCTCGTATAATTCCATAGTATGGTGTGCTTTTTGTCTAGCTTCGTAGTATAGTGAATAGAGCAAAGTATGCATTTCGAACAGTACCCCTTCCCTTCCATCGATTTCGCTCAAAATTAGACATAGATCTATAATTTTGATGGGAATCTCCTTCCTCCAGCTCGTTCCATTTCTGAGTTATTGTGTTCACATGGAGAGGCACGCAGACAGTCTTCCCGAAGACCAAATGGGATGAGAACTTTCTCTGAATGGTGACTTTAGAGTCCCCTATTCTTTACTATAAATCTCGAGGAACATTTTTGAACTCTGGTGCAGAAGCTGTCTCAGTCCTAGAAAATTTTATAGCAGCACAGAGTCAAAATTGAACAATTGATGTTCCTTGAAGCGCCAAGGTTAAAGCAGACGGAGTCGAATTTGCGTTTCTCACAGAAAAATGCATTTTCATCAGAAAATATGAAAGCTTCGTCAACAAAGCCAACTGAAGAATTCTCTTTAAAAAACCTGTTTTCTAACTCTTTGCCGATAGTTTGCGTAAGATTGAGCTTATAACCCCGTTAATACCGAAGCTTTTCGAAAGCACGAGACATGAACTGGGATCGCCCATGGAATTCGGAGCAATAAATCTGTTAAGTAGAACCTCCCTCTTTTCCAAATGGTATGGATTCCCGAATCGCTTCAAGGAAAGCAGTAATAGACGGTCGAACAGAAACCATGTCGATGATCACTTAACGGATATTCCTGTCTCCCCTCAAAACTGAGCAAGTATCCGAGACCGACTTTCTCCGACTTTCTCCGGCGACCAGGGACCTTCAAAATCATTTTTTAAAATTTTCTACAAATCAATTTGAAATTTTGCAAGCATTAATAGGAACACTATGTAAGACAGCACACAAAATTTCACTGCAATATATTTTATTTTTTCTGAGTTATAGGTATAAATGTAATTTTTAATAACAATTGATAGCCTTTATGATAAATGCTCCAGGCGCTTCAATTTTTGTTCAAATTTCATGACATTTTATATAAGTATAAAAACAAGTATGGAGAAGAATTTTTGGCATTCTTATAGAAGCTATTTTGCTATTAACCATTAAATATTTTATTCCATATCAAGTATTGGACATGTTTTTTTCGGAAATCAATAGTTTCGAATTATTATGTGTCTTCATTTTGCAATTCTTTTCTGAAACATAAAAATTAATTCAAATTTTTGTTTGAAAAGGGTTAGAGTAACTAATAAAACTATTTGAGTGATTTCTAGTAAGTTTGGAGCGCCTGGAATATTTACCATAAAGGCCATTAATTGTTACTAAAAATTACATTTATACCTATAACTCAGAAATAATTAAATATATTGCAGTGAAATTTTGTGTGCTGTCTCATAAAGTGTTCCTATTAATGCTTGCAAAATTTCAAATTGATTAGGTGAAAATTTAAAAAATTGATTTTGGAGGTCCCTGGTCGCCTTAAGGGAAGATCATCTGAGAGCCGAAACTGCAGAGCCGTCGTTTTAGAATTAATCTTAGGCAAATTTTACTTCGAATGCATTTTCGATAAGGAATTTTACCTGTACTCCAGATAAAAATTGCGTCCATTGCATTTGCATCTCAATACAGATGTCGCCTAATCCCTTTGATCTTGATGGAGTTCTTTTCATTATTTGATTTTTTTACCTTAGTTTAGTTGCTCGTTGTATTTATTTCCATTCAGTTACTTTCGATAGGGAATTATCGACTATTTTTATCCCCAAGCGAAAAGTAGCGAACAGGGAGCATATTAACCCTTTCGATCCGACTTTTGCACGATTAAAATTTAACTATGAAAAGTAGTTTACCCGGAAGCAGAAAGTGCTTAAAAGTGCGACGTACGTCGCAGAACAAACGCGGTCTTTGCAGAACATTTCATCCTTTAAAAAAAAGACAAACGCGGTCTTTGCAGAACATTTCATCCTTTAAAAAAAAGACAAACGCGGTCTTTGCAGAACATTTCATCCTTAAAAAAAAAAAAAACGCGCACACACCGAAAAAAAAAACACGATATGTTCTGCAGAACAATCAAAGCGAGGCTCTCTTTATGCTGTGCTTTCTCTCTTCACGTTTCATGCAACGCAGCCTCCAAAGATTGGAGCAATGGCAAAAATAACTCTCCTTCATAGCTTGGCTTACAAGAAAACCACGCTTTCATCAGGGATGAAGATCCAAAACAGGCAAGTTGAAAGCTGCATGTACAAGAATGTACTGAAACTACAGATAATTCTGGCCAGAAAATAGAATTGGAAGTTCTTTCAAATTTTATGATGTTCATATCAGTTTTTCCATATGTACCACACACAGAAGAAAAAAAGCTCTATTCTTTGAGTATACTATTTTTATTGACTGGATTTATAAAAATATTGAAGAGTGCAGAAAAAGTCCATTTTTTCTAATTAAGGCTGTGTTAAAAAAGGCCATTAATGAGCTTGAATCGGAGATCCCCAGATTAATGAAATTTATTGTATTTAATATTTCTATTCCCGTGTCAGAAGCAATTTGTGAATCGTGGTGATCAACAAAATTGTTGCAAAAAGACCCACTGCAATTGATGAGGATGACGTAGCAGTTGGAACAACTGACAAAAGAATGTTTATTTATTTCAATGGCTCAACACCTGGCCATAAATTTGTCAGAAAGTTCTTAAAAGCGGCCATTGTCACAATGCACGGGCCAAATTTTCATAAACATTTTGTGAACAGTACTTCCCCATTAATGTCGCAGTATCTGACTTCAAAAGTAATTGACAGGATTGCAAATTCTGAATGTATGCCTTGGTTTTAAATACTTAATTTTAATATAATGTCATTAATGAATATTAAAGATTCTACTGGTTAATTAGTATTTTATCTATTTTGCATTTTACTGTGGTCCACCAAATTTGGACAAACTGCCTGCAGAACATTTCCAACTGTTTGAGGTCATGCTGCAGAACGCTGGATGTAATTCTGCTCCTTGGGTAGTTCAATTTAATATTGAGATACTAAAAGAAGTATACAATGAGTTTCAAGTTTTTCACTTTTCCCGCTTCCTGGAAATATCCTGGGACAATATGTCCCAATCGCATAGTGGACTGGGACTATTCCAGTAAAAAAACCTGTAAAACTCTCTTTTCTGCCATAAGATTAGCATGTCAGGGAAACAACTTTACAGCTAAGTAACACCAATCTTGTAGTAATTTGATCAATGATTAGATATTTTGTCCCACTATTAAATACGATCGGGACAATATATCCCACAAAAATAATTTATTCAAAATTTCTTAAACCTGATATTAAAAAGGCTAAATTTTTACTTAATAAGAACTATTTTACCTTAAGTATGGCATAAATATAGTTGTACTTACTGTCAATTTTTTTAAAAATACACCAATTGAAACTTGGGTCAAAAACATAAGTCGACCATTTGCAATCAGAGAGTGTTTCCAAGTTTCTTTAATCATAATTTTATTCCCTAATTCCTTAAGAACACTGAAACAATAAAAACCTATGTAAAAGAGGGATTTAATTAACAATAGGGAACGAAGTCTAATCTCAGGGACGTATGTCCCTTAGGTCAGAAATGGTTAAGTTTGTTTTCGATGTTGAAAAGCTCTGATATCGAATATCTAATAGCCTCGAATATGCTGAGAAATAGACTCACCAGTCAAAAACCAGTGTGTACTCCACAGTTGTTGGATGCACTGTCAGTTGATTGCTTTCATCCATAATCGATGAAGATTTTTTGGTCGTAAATTTTGCGCTCAACTGAAAAAAAGGGAGAAAGCATTTTTTTTAAAGACGTGCTGAAAAAAAACATATTCAAAGCAATGATCATATCGAGGCTTTTTTAAATTACGGGTTCCCACACGAGATCGTTAATACATGAGATACTGATACAAATACTCTTAAATCCTAAGCTCTCACGCGATATCAACACGTAATTAAAATTAATCGATTAACTGATAATTTTCTGAAAACATTAAAATATTGTATTGTCATTGGAACACACATGTATGCATAATTTCTTTTCAAATAAATATACTTCGATTAACTGTCAGTTTCTGTTATCCGTCATCGTCTAATGCGTAAAAATTAACTTAGGTTTATAATATTGCAGTTTATTTTCATTTTGGTCTGAGTGAAATTATGTTACTGTGCATATGTATGAAGAGATTTCTGTTAACTGTCACAGCCGTGGTCCGGATGGGGACGGTTGATCGAAGTTCTGCTGTACTTGACTAAATATCCTTTTGATTACCATTGTTTCGCATGGGCTGACTTCATTTTCATACATTAGCATATACTTGGGGGCTCGATTTATTTGATTTTATTTATCTATTACATACATGGTTTCGCGGAATGGATTAAAATTTATAATTCTGTACAATCGCAGCATGTATGATGGCAAGTCGCCCCATCGCCAAGGAACAAAGTGGACATTAATGCAATTGTATTAGCGATAGGGATGATTTGAGTGGACAAGATTTTACTGTTGAAATCTAGAAATCGGTACAACAGTGGCGTAGCAAGGGTAAAGAGCGTCTAATATTTTTTTTCTTTTTGCTCCGTTGATCATAGTTGGCTTAAAAAATGGTATGATAGAGCTATTACTACATATTTGTGGCGGTGCCAAGAGATTATTATTATTAATCCACCGAGAGAGAACCGTTCTCATAAAGTTTACGGTTATATAAAACCCTCTCGGCGTAAAGAAGGATCACAGATGGGAGGAGAAAAAAAAGTTAACGCACAAAATATACTGAAAATATCTGTAATGGAAATTTTAATGGCTGATGGAGACGAGAAAAATCTCCCTAAATCAATGATGATATCACGCCCTCGTTCATGTAGGATCTTCGCAGTATTCATAATTCCTGCCAGAGATCTTTTGGTTTGAACAATATTTTTGCCTCAGGTCGCTAGATTTTCCGCACTGCACTTGATGAAATGAAGGGCTTTTGTCCTCTGGCAGTCTCCTGTGTAGTGGCCTGGATCACCTTTATCTTCCCAGACACAGCGATAGGGAGCACATAGACCGAACTTGCGGAGACAGGTCGCAAAGGGCTCGTGTCCTGTGATAAACTGGTTAATTTTTTAATTGAAAAGGGCTCTGTTAACTTGGAGTGAGAGTAGGAAGGTTCGGCCACCAGTTTCCGAAAAATTCCATCTATCCTGGCAAATTTCAAAAGAACACTTTTTGTGATCTTTTTAAGGCAAGATTTAGGGAGATCGATTTTGATGTTAACAGTAACATGAGTGGTAGCCTGTCTGGCTAACTCATCAGCAACTCCGTTCCCTAGTACACTTGAATGTCCTTTAACCCAGGAGATGTGGACTTCAGTTGTTAGGGACCTCCAGATGTTTAAGATTTTCCGGGCAATTGTTGAGACCGGCTAAAGAACCGCAAGAGCATGAAGGGACGATTGACAATCTGTATGAATAATGCATTTTGCCAGGGGTCCTTGTGATAACCAGCGAATGGGTTATCTCAATACTACCATTTCAGCCTGAAAAACACTATCATTATCATCCAATTTGGCCCACCATTTGTGATGAATTAATCCATGGCGGAAGACATAGAAGGAAGAGGTTGTTTCCTTGCCAGTTTTTGAGCCGTTGGTAAAAATCTGGAATTCGTTTAAGCCTGTGCGCCATCCCCTTTCCCCTGATGATATGAGAATTGACTTATGTGAAGGATAAAGAAGACTACCTCATGGAGTTTCCTAAAGAAGTTCCTAAGATTTCCGAAACAGTGAGTGGAAACTCCAAAGAGCAGTGGCGGCAAGTTGGGGGGGGGAAGAAGTCGCCTCCCTACTTTTTTAGGGAGAAATTAAATTTTTATTTCTTTTTAGCTGCATAAAACTAGGAATTATACAAAAGCAACAGTGTTTGGAAAAATAGCTAATTTTTTAACTAAATTTTTAAATTTTATTGTCAACCCCTATACTCCCGGGTCTTTTAGATGTCTATAATTTTTTTTGCCCCCTCACTTTTTACATCTAATCGCCAATGCCAAAGGTGATAACATTAGTAAAAGCAGCTTCTCTTGCAGTAACATGGTCAACTGTTTCAAGACCTGCGAGGACATGCAAAGAATCACTAGAAGCTGTGCGGTACGCCCTGCAAATCATAAGAGCAAACATTTACAGTGTTGAGGGAAGAATCTTTTTTATGTCGGAACTTAATTTAACTTCCCAAGCTCCGCAAGCATACGAAAGAACCCTTTCTGCAACATATTTGTACAATATGCGGAGGATAAAACCACGACTACGCCAGCTTTTTTTTTCTGGCGAATCGAGATATAACAGCATGATGATTAGTGCATTTTGATTTTAAATTCCTAACAGGAGGCATTCAAGTAAGCCTTTGGTCAAATGTTATTCCTAAATATTGGATAAAATTCAGGGTTGGATAAATTTTAATACTATTGTTTCTCAGTTTGAAAATTGGATTTCTTTTTCAAAAGCGCAAGGGCGTTCTCCCATTGGTGTGGTGTGGAAGTCTGGAGAGGGGGTACCAGTTCAGGTGTCGTCCTCGTAATCTGACCGGGGTTCAAAATTAGGGTCAAGGGTTACCAAATACCATTGCAGTGGTTTGTCTGATTTAGATTTTCAGATAATTTTTTGAAGCCCAGTCGTCAAACAGTTTGAGCGCATCGGAGCAGCGGATTTCTAGAAATCTTCTGGAAAAAATATGATTAAAAACAGAAAATCATCGGCGTATGCCTGAAGATAACGTGTTAGACAAACATGGATAAGTCAGTTTTAAGTCGGCAGTTATGTTCCACAGAAAGGAAGATTCCTTGTGAAGAACCTCGTGGCATAAGTTTTCTGACGATTGCAGATTTCTCAAGATATTTTAGCTATCTATTATTTCAATAATCCTTTATAAACAGGAATGGAATGGAATCGAAGTTTCGGTTTATTGGCACAAAGGCCGGTTTCGGCTCTGCTGTGCCAAACAAAAGTTAGAATTTTCCTACATAAATTTATCTTCTATGTTAAAAATGCTTCAAGTCTAAAATCTTATATAAAAGGTTAGTGAAAAAGTGTAGGAATGTCACGTTTATAAACAGGAAACCCGTGCTGTGGATGCCCTTGTATGGATGATTGTAAGGAGACGACTTCACACCATGGAATCAAAAGCTCCTTTGATGTCCAGGACAATCATAGATGCATATTTTGTTGTTCTTCATTATTTATCTAGACTTTGCTGACTGCTGCTGAAATCCCCTGAATTGTGGAGCGACTTTTGCCGAATCCATATTGATTTTCAAATGTCGGGGCAATCTGCTGGGCATGGAATTCAAGCCTTCTGAGAATGAGTTATTCGAGAACTTTACCAAGGTTGTAAAGGAGGGAGTCTGGTCTGTAGGAGTTTGGGTTTTATGGTTCTTTATCTGCTTTCCGAACGAGGACAATAGTTCTGACTTTAAAGGCATCCGGCAAGCAGGAGTTTTTGAGGCATTTACTGAAGACGCCGAGTAGGAATTTTTTAAAGGCATCAATATTAATTTGATACTTCCTGCCCCTAACTGTCATTTTTCAATTGCTTACGCATTATAAATGTAATGGCACTTTTCCGTTAACGGAACCCAATCGTCGCCGAAATGTTGGCGTTATTCGGTTTGGCGCCTAGACCAACAATCACGTCCCTATTTCCCAGACTCAGTTTCTGAATTGTTGCTTGAATTCTCCCCCCAGATAGCAAAGAAAGCTTGTCTAAAAGGTTTTGGAAACCTTGTCGTCAGCAAGGGTAAAGCGTTGTCACAAAGGTTTCCATGACAAGGGTTGAACCTTTCGGCAAGGTAGCGGAAATGTTCTCTAGTCAACAAGAAACAAGGTTTTCTGTAAGGTTTTTAGTAAGATTTCCCCAAGCTTTTATTACAAGCTTGTTTCAGGCTTTCCTCAAGCTTGTTCCAGGCCTTTCAAAAGGTTGTTAAGAGCCTCCTTCGGCGGACAGAATAAAATCCCTTCCTCCCTCCGAAGCCTTACTCCTACAGAGGGGTCAGACCCCCCTTTTCCACCCCCTCTTCAAGGCCGTACTCTTACAAACTTCAAGTTCCTCCGAGCCGGTGATCGAACCCGCGTTCATAGAATTGGAAGGCAAACTCAATAGCCACTATACCGGACGGAACTACACGCAAGGGGTCATGTGGTTCATAAAAGCTTTCCTACATCAATTTTGAGAGAATGGTTTCCGAAACGGTTTGCGCGAAATGCTTTCGAGGACTTGTCGTTCAAACCTTGTCGGTGAGGTAGTTCATAAAAAGCTTTCGTATGTAAACCATGTGGCAATGGTTTCAGAAACAATTTGCGCGGAAATGCTTTCGCGGTCAGCCTATGGAAAGTGAAATGGCAACCTTTCCGCAACCTTCTTTGCTATTGGGCCACTTACTAGACCTTCTGTTCCATAGATGCAAAATGGTAATGCGGAGGTGGTAGTGGGACAATGCGGAGGTGATAAAACGTGAAACGACGAGGCAGGTAAAAAGCCAGACATCTGAAAACTTCCAGGGATGTTTTGAGCATCGGAAACGGAGATAAGACGAATATATTACTCCAAATGGGGAGTATTTCGAAAGGAAATAGATTGATATACCCAAAATTTTATAAAATAAAGTTTTTATGCCCTCAGTTCACGTATTTCTAGGACGGACTACGTATATGGGAAAGCCTTTTACGAAGTACCAAAAACTGCGGTTAGCCTGTGGTATAGCAAGAATTGATGCAACCGTAAGCAAAAGTATTTTGTTCAATCCTTTTTTGGCTTTAAAAAGGAAAATAAACACACTACCATTTTGTGTTCGTGGCTCCAACCTCCTCCAAGAGAGGCAGTCGGGACATATATACTCTCTTTACTTCCGCTCAGCACACTACTGTGGTACACCCTCTACGCCAAGGTATCGTTGCCAATACGATTTCACTGACAGCTATCATGATTCTTGGCGAGATGCGACGATTTGGCTCACCTTGGAAGAGAGTGTACCGAATTCTTGATTTCAACGTCTTTGCTGAATACAGCAATATCATGTAGTTCAAATTTAAAATTTCGCTCCAAACACTATTTTCGAATTCCTCTGAAATTCATTCCGGAACTGCATCATACAGTCAGATTTTACTATTAACTTACTGTCTAGTTTACTAGTTTAGAAACTGCTTACGTTTCCTGTTTCCTTTGCTTCAGATAAAGTATGACGAAGAAGGAGCAGACGATTTTCCAAGCGAGAAAGAATAGTCGACACGATTTTCAACTGATTGGGCATCATTTTATTATCCTTTATCTCGGGATGTGAAATGGTTTCCATAATTGTACAATATTCCACAAGTACATATAATATCACATAATTAAGAGTCAGTTGTGCATGAAATTTACTAAAAACAAATGAGGATGATGATGATGATGAAAAACGATTGAGATTTTTGTGGCAGTTTCTGTGTTGGTTTTACCTCAAAATACCCAAGATAGAAATTTGTAAAAAGGAGTACTTAATAAATATCCATCGCTACTCCTAACAAGAAAGCGCAGAAGGAGAGAATGCTACCTTCCTGACAAACTTTTGAAGGGGAATTAGTTCCTGTTTATATTGTGAATGAAGGAAAGGCCAAGGAAATTTTCGCGCCGTCAGATTGAACAAAGCTTTGCAGCTGTTGCCAATACACGAATACTCAGGCGAACAGATGAAGACGGAATTCAAAACGAAATCTTAAGTAAGAAGAGTGCATTTAATTCATCTATCTGCGGTTTTTAGAACGAGATTCTAACAATTGCACTCACAGCCTTTTTTTTGTGTTTGACATTGATGATTTCTGTCCCCTGCAATAAAAATAATACACATCTTTTCCTTGATTTCCATAGGGTCCGCAGATCTTGAAATTCCATTTTTTAGGCCTTAGAATATTTTCAGACTTTATTAACTAAAAGTTTAGAAAAGTATTTCTATTCCATTCCAAAACCCAGGAGGGTCGACTCAATCCAATGATTGTAGAGTCTTTCCCGGGTCATCAAAAGGCTCTATAACCATTGGGTGATCCTCCTGGGTTATAGAATGAAAATACTTTTCTAAACTTTTAGCTAATAAAGTGCGAAAATATCCTGAGGCCTAAAAAAATGGAATTTCAAGATCTGCGGACACTATGGAAATCAAGGAAAATATATGTATTATTTTTATTGAATTTAAATAAACGCAATAAGAAATTATCTATTTACTTTGTTTTGTTTACTTTTAGGATCTTCAGAACAAAGTAATCGAATTTCCATAAGAACCTGTTTCAAATCGACGATCGATTAAAGAACAGTTCGGATTATTTTGTTTGTAGTTTCGTTTTAACTCTTTTTGTCGCCGCAGGAACTTAATCTCTGAAAGAAATTTCTTAATAAAATAAACAAAGCAAATTTTGCATCCGTAATATCCATTAAAAATACAGCGCGTTCTTTATAATAGCTATCTATTACAGAAAGAAAGGGCAAGAAAAAAAGCTGGTAATGAAAAGAAGATCAAGGATTTGACACCTCCTGTGTAACAAGGAACTAATGTAAGCTTGGAACTCAAAATAGCACCCTAATGAATTCAGCGATTGTTCATATCAGAAGCTGTAATCCAAGAAGGTGGTTGAAGAAACGATAACACAAAGCTGCAATGGGCTAGAGAAATGAAATGATATGTGGTCTTAATACCAAAATTATACATTTAAATCAGCTTTTGAACCCAATCGGTCAAGAGGAAGAAGTGCTGTTCCAAAAAAGGACACTCAATTCAGTTACCATAATGAGAAACTAAACACAAAATACGCCTTATAGTGAAAGTATAAGAGAAAGCTGAGGGAATAACTCTGAAAACTACGAGGTAGAGTCAATAAATTCACGGAATGGTCGCCTACATTCATGCAGGTGTTCGTTGGAGGGAGAATATATATATATTTTTTTGGAACTTGGCAGCACTAATAAGCCATCTAACACACAGCCATCTGAAATTCATTTCCAATACTGTCGGCATTAGCTGCAGATAATTTCTGACGATGAGAATTTTTCATTCGTCGGATTTTGAAATGTCGTCTTTAGAGCAGCCTGCAAACATCAAATTCTGCGTTTTGCTCGAGAAATCACCTTCTGAGACGCTCGAGATGCTGAAGAAAGCATACGGAAACGATGCCATGAAAAAAAACGGCTGTGTACGAGTGGCACGAGCGTTTTCGTGAAGGTCGAAGATGACCCTCGGACTGGGCGCCCCTCCTCTTCACCGCAGATGAAAATGTTGAGCGCGTTCGAGAAATCGTGCATGCGGACAGACGAATTAACCATTGATGCTATTGCCTCTGAACTTGGAATTTCACATGCATTGGCGGATTTTGGCAATATGAGGTCACAGGCGCAATATTGTTGTGATGCCCCTCCCTTCCCCATTGTCATAAATTCCCTGTCGGTTTAGCACTGAAAATGTAAGTCAAATAGATTTTGACGCCCCATATGTTCTCAATTTACGAGGCGAGCACCTCTAACGCCTGTGCGGAAAACCGCCTCTGTTCACAGCATTCTTCATGATGATTTGAACATGCATCGCATTTGTTTGCACATGGTTCCGAAAATGTTATCACCTGAACAAAAAGAACAGTGCCAGACACAGTGTTACCACTCTGGAACCCCCTCCTTATTCTCCCGACCTAGCACCAGCGGATTTTTACCTGTTTCCACGGCTGAAAATGAAATTGAAGGGACGCCGTTTTGTGGATTCAGATGAGGTGATCGAAAATGCGACGAAGCAACTGAAGGACCTCTAAAAAATGGATTTCTGGAGTGTTTTGAACAGTTATACGAAAGCTGGAAGAAGTGTGTGGATGCAGGAGGAAAGTACTTTGAAGGCCAATAAGATAAAATTATTGTTCTATTTTTTTGATAATTTGTAGTTGACCTGTTCCGGGAACTTTTTGACCCTACTACGGATATTCAAATCAGAGCCGAATTAAGCCCTCTAGGGGGCCCTTAGGGCCTTCGAGGCCCCCCTTTTACGTTCTCCGACTTCCCGAACCAGATATTTTAGTATTGATTTTAATGTCATCTCTAGATAAGTAGTTCCAAGTAGAAAATTTTGACGAGCTGAAATGGTAAACCAATTAATTGCGGATCACTTTCAAGAGAGTTAATTTCGGTATGTCACTCATAAAAAAAGGCAAAATTAAAATTTAAAACTAATTTTATACAAAATAGTAAAAAAAAAAAAAAAAAAAAAAAAGGCATAACTTTTTTAACAAAATCTAATTACTGTTTTAATATAGGATCGGACATTTTTTAAATTATAAAGAAACATTTTTTTAGAATTATGAAATAATCTAATATAAAACTTGCAAAAGGTAATCAATTAGGAATGCTGTTAGAATAATCTTCCAAAATTTAAACGGCACTTGATTTTAATTTGAATAAGATCGAATGCATGATCTTTGTAAATTAAATGAAAACACAAAATTAAACTATTCTGGAAGTATCGCAAAAATAAATAAAAAAAAAAATTTCGAGGCCCCCTAAAGTTGCGGGGCCAATAGGCAGTTGCCTACTTTGCCTATTTAATAATCCACCCCTGATTCTAATTTCAAACCTTCATTTGACATTTTTGATTAGAGATTGTAGTAAAAAATTTGAAAAACTTGAAATAATTAATAGGTTTTCCTGAAATAATACCGATACCATAGTTATTTCGAATAATGTATTTACGCTGATAGAAAGATATTTTTAATCAAAAAATCTATTGTTTTTATTAATATGTACGAGTGTTACAGCATTTTCAAAACACATTTTGGGCATTAAAAGCTTCAATTGATTTTTAAATTAGTGCTGAATTCAGAATATGGATTCTGATGCAAAGTACTTTCGTTATTATACTCATCACAGAAATTAAAATGACAAGAAAAATATTGGATTTGAAAAATTTGTGATGCTATTTTAGCGACAAATAAATAAATCCAAACATGAAATTTCACCATCGAGGCAAAGAAGAACTTTTTAGAGTGGATTTCACAGTAACTTATTTCTTTGTAAGTCACAAGTTAAAAATGACAATCTTCCTTACTGTATTCAAAAATTCTGTTCTGTTTCGAGCCAAATAACTGCAACAGCAAAACTTATAAAATGTATCTTCTTGAATAAAGAAATAATATTAAAATATGTGTGTTATTTCATTATTAAAATATGTGTCAGTGAAAAAAAAGTTAATATATTGTTGCCTAATGCCATTGATAAAATGACAAAAATCAATATTGAGCAAAATTTAATTTGTAGAGACTGTAGTCTTAAGCTCCCGCACTAATATTTCAGTAAATAATAATCACTAAGAAATTATTATTATTTTTTTTTACATTCACTCACTTAATGAAGTAAACCATATTTATTCCGTAATTAACACGTTTCGTGCATAAGCAGAGAATTTTTCAGCAAGAGTGATGATGAAATTCATGAGGAGGTTTTTGTTTTCTAATTAATTGCCTCTTTTAAATGTGAAACGAAAGAAGTTATCTAGAAAAGAATGGTATTGTTACGAAGTTGTAAAGTTGTTTCCTTGACATGCTAAGCTTGGTTATAAATTTGGCGACAAAAGGAATCTTCTAGAAAATTCATGAACTGTGGTCCTATCTCTACTAGGAGCGGAAAATATCAAGAACCTTCACGAGATTACTATGTGTCGTCACTTCCTGTTGGAAAAGGTATAAAAGCAAGCCCTCAAACCAAGAGTGAGGCCATCAGTGAAGCTGGTGAACTGCGAGATATTTGAGCGCTATTGCAAGTGCCGTAACTGAGATCTGTCGGTGTTTTCTGTTGTTGGTTTATACAAGTGCCGTTCCGTTTTGTTACCAGTGCTACGTTAGTGTTTTGTTGAAATCTTCGCGAAATAAAGCTTCATTTATTTTTTATTATTATCCTGCTTTTTGGACTGCATTCATGTACACCCACCAGACGATTTTTGTAACATTATAATGTTAACTATTTATTTAAAAACTAAAGAGGGGCAAGTGATACTGCTGAACTACAAAAGCTATGAAAGGAAACAGAAGGAAATGAAAGTAGTAACGACGACTTTAGAACTATATTTACAGTTTAAATCAACTTTAATAATTAATTACAATCAACATCAAGACTTATTATTCCTTTGCCTTAAATCAATGTTAAAGGCCATCGGTATTTGAGGTCGAACAGATAAACCAGCTTGAAATGGAACAATAGAATGAATAATTCAACTAAAACCAGTCAAAAGTAATGATACATTAACATTTTAATCATGCTGCCATCCATGGATGAGAAACACAAAAACTGCTATCTCTTTATAATTTCTAAATTTTAGTCTAATTTTTAAAAAATAAGATTATGAAATTCATTAGTATATTAAAGGTGCATAAATTTTGAAAAGAATGATATCAAACGTATATGTGTAGGATTTGAAATAAGACTGATATAATGCGTTTCAAAAAATGCAAGACATTTCGGTTTATCTTTACACATATAGAGAGAAGAGACAATATTTAAATCAGAGAGTGTTCTCCCTTCATCTATCTCTTATTAACCGGACGAAACGAGGTCTCTGTTTCAACTTGACCACTCAGCATTTCATATGTCTGTAAATATGTTTGTTATGCAGTCACAACTAAAGGCATTTTCTTCAAATTTGGCATGAAGGTTCCTCGAGGTCATAAGAAACGACATATATGTAAGAATTATTTTTTAAATTATATTTTAAGATGGTGGCCGTTTTATTGGTTTCAATGTTTTGGGGAGTTTGACGCCATTAAAACATTTGATTCATTTTTGGAAAAGCGAGACATTTAATTCTAATTTTGTTAATATTGATAACAGCAGACATTTGATTGTAATTTTGTTAATACTGATGAAAGATTGATAAAAAAAAAAGAGAGAAAATCATAATTTCATGATGAGAGTTGCTTTTTCCTGTTTAGTTCCATCTAATTCCGGCTTGTTTTTCTCTTTTCTTGAAAGTAAGTTTTTTAAAAGATTCTAGCCAAACTAAACTAACTAGGTATAAAAATTTGAAGACTATCTCCAGTCTCAAACATAAAATTTTTTCCAACTTTTTCCCAGGACGGATTTCGTCCAAAATATGACAGAAAGCTACAATTTTCGTATACCATACTTCATCGATCCAGATCATTCTGCTTTTGGGTTATCATACTCACACACAGACATAACTCTAAAAATGATTTTTTGGAACTCAAGAAGATGTAAAAAGTGAAGATCTATTCATATTTCGAAGCGAATTTTTTGATGATTACAATACTTTCTCTTTGTATACTTCGTAGATGAGAAAGTAAAACACCTTAAGTGTTCAAATTATTTAAATTTTCATTTTTAAAATGTGGTATAATTAAAACACAACTGTCATGAAAAATTATTTATTTTATACATACATCTAACCAAAACATTCAAGTCATGATAAATAAAATCTGTAAGGCGAATAACATGGCATTTGAGCATATAAAAAGCAAGCTTTTTCTCTCTACATGAAGGAATGAATACTGGACATTATGAACAAAAACAAGTCAACTTTCATCAGCAATCCATAAACAAATGTAACACAAATCATAAGTATTATAAAACAAGAATGCATAAAGTAACTATAACATTTAATTGAGCCAACAAATAACTGTCACATATCAGGATATAACAAAACTCAAAAACATATTTACAATGAAAGCTAATTTCTGTTTGTTTGTCAAGTACTGAAAATATTGGTATATATAACAACAAAAACATTGAATACTTATGAAAGCAAATACAAACTGCAAAATAACTCCCTTAAAAAGTAAATGGCACAAAAAATGAATACATAATGGTGGATGACCAGAATTTTGATTCTAAGCGTCACAAATTTTAAACTTTTTTTTAAATGAGTTTAGATTAGAATTTTTAATTAGAATTCTATAGTTTTCACAATAACCCATTATGGCCTTGTTTAGGTCAGTAAAGAAGTTAATGCCCTGAGTTGAAGCCACACAGGAGCCATTTTGGGACTGAAACAATTTTAAATCATAGTCAGATTAGGCGAGTACAACACCCAAACCAGCAAACCATCTCTCCAAACTCCCACTTTACATCAGCATGAAAATGTTATACCCCAATGGATTTAACATGTACTAGACCAGCCTAAACTCTATGACTCAGCACAGCACAATCAATGCTCTCTATTTGCAGGAACAAATACAATTTAAATTTATTAAGAAATCAACATAATTTTGTTACAAGAGAGTAGATATTTCAAAAATGGGCTTGTGTTCTGAACAAATATGTGAGATTCAACATTTAGGGCAGGGGGTCTTCAACCTTTTTATACCTACAGCCCACTTTTTTATCTCTGTTAGTAGTAAAATTTTCTAACCGCCCACCGGTTCCACAGTAATGGCGATTTATAAAGTAGGTAAGTAACTTTATTTTATAAAATTTATAGAGCAGAGTTGCAGCAAGTTAAAGCATATAATAATAATGACTTACCAAGTACTTTATGTTGGATTTTCGCTAAGTTTGGCAGAATAAATTTTTATAAAACAACTTACTATAGTTAAATCTATCTTTTTGGTTGCTCCGCTACCGCCCACCATGAAAGCTGGAGCGCCCACTAGTGGGCGTTAGGGACCAGGTTGACTACCACTGATGATTTAGGGTTACACAGAAACTGATATTTTCTAAATTGGCTTTACAGCATAAAATTTTGACCAATAGTATACATAAATAAATAACAATCAAATAAAAACTATAATATACCAACAATATATCATATATTTTTAAAAAAGCAGACACATGCCAGTTTTTTAAAATTGAAATTGAAGACAATTCATACTCATGCAACTAGTCAAGATCATGGAAACCAGTTTAATTTTTGATGTTGGTCTTGATGACTTTGCTACAGGAAAGCGCATAAAGCACATGGAACTGATTTCCTTGAGAAAGCAAGAGTTTGAGCAACTGAAAGTACTCACCATTCATTTCAGCGGTCAAAAAGCAGTTTCAGAGAGCACAAACTTGTGCTCTCTCTCTCAGAAACTTCGTCCAAGTGCTAAGGACTTAAAACAACATGCAGTTAAATGTCAGATGGCACACACAGTTGCATTTGTCACAAGATTTTGACATAAAGTGAATCGACTCCATTCCATTTTTTGTTGTCCTTCTTTAATAAACAATAAAAAACTAATCATATACCTCATGAATTTTTTAATCAATAACTGAGCTCAATTTTAGTTATATCAAGAATTCGAACAATAACTTTTTCTTTTACTTAGCATAGCTATTTAGCAGTTTCATCACAATGTTGCTGCATAAAGCTGTTCAATTTCCCAAACCATTTATCGTGTTTGAATTTTAGTTTCTTATTCCTGAACTCTTTTATTGTTTATTTTACATTGTCAGAAATTTATTAAAATAAATTTATCAATAAAGATAAGAGAGCATATACATTGAAGGCTTCAAAAAATCTAACTTTAAAAATATTTTTTTATTCCTTTCAACGAGTTAGAAAATATTTTGGTTCCCAAATACAAACAGATATCTCGATATATTTTAAAATCCCTTCTTTCGATTGCCATAAAAATACATTTATCGAAAATATAATTTGTAACAAAACGAAGGAAGGGCATTTTTTAAAAATTTATTTCGCATATGCATTATTTCACAACTGCAGGGCATAGCCTTTAATTTGAACAAGAATTAAAAAAGTCATGCAAGAAAAACATTAAATGCACTCTAAATTTTCTTAATAGGTTTTTCATTTAACTTTTCTTTTCATTAAGTTCAATTAACTGTCACTATGCAGACCACGGCTGTGATAGATAACTGAATAGAGGGGTACCAGAAATCTCCTCATACATATGTACAGTAACGTGATTTCACTGCTGACTTGGGACGAAAATGAAATCCTTTAAAAGGGAATGAAATATACATGTTGGTATTTAATTTTACAAAACAATCAATACAAACTTCGACAGAAGAGTAGTAATGAGCAGAAATGTGTTGTAACGATATAAACGATGATTAGTCACTTCCGCCATCACACAGCACAGTCACTTCCAGCTTTATAAAGTAGGATGTAAAAGTAATCAGCGGACGATTTTAAAGATGCTTGTTTGTTGATATTTTTTTAGATGATGACAGATAACAGAAACTGACAGTTAATCGAAGTTTTACTGCATATTGTTTGACAAAATTAAGCATCGTTCAAACAACACTGAAAAACATCTCATTTTATACAAAAGAAAGAGAGAGCGAAATTAGCAGTGTTCATAGCAATAAATACGAATCAAATGTAGTTCAATATCTATTATGACATAAATCTGTAGATTTATTTTTCTATTTAAATAAAAATGGAAGCAAGGTTATTTACTGAATAATGGAGTCAACTCACATCCACATGATAATTATCAGATGCACCACAGCAATTTAATTTTCTAAGTTACTGTAGATCTTGTTGAAGGATAAACGATGTGTGTGACATCACAGCATAGCACAAGGCAATGTGCAATTAGACATTGGATCACCTGCACAGCTGTCAGTCACCTGACTGTGACGTCACATGAATTGATTCCATTTTCAAAGATCCTACTTAGATACAAAATTCAGGCAAATCCTGTTTGAACAAAATTTCAGTTTAATGGTATCCAAATTTTATATGCTCTTTTTAGATTTCAGAATATCTGTGATGTCTATGGTTGACTGAAAATCACCAAGTTTTATATTACCCCCATTTTACAGCATGCATGAAGCACAGCATTTTGCTCATAAAACTCCTACAAATTCAGAAAGTTGAATATCACGATCAACTATGATCCTTATCCTCGTTTATTATTATAAATTAAACGGGAGTATTGAATACTGAAACAAACTTATAGAATTAACGAGACAAATTGCTCTGAATTAGTACACTATTAATGAATACATTATTATATTATTTTTACTTAACAGTAAACATTAATAAAAACAATCTGATTATTATAAAACAGATATAATAAATTTCAAGTTACTGCATTGAATAATTTAAAGACACATGTTCATTGTTCGTCATAAGGATGAATTATTGCAAAGAAAATTGATCAGGTTAGATTTAGATTAGATCAAATCTTAGGTTGGCTCGAATCCTTCAGATACCACGTACTGAATTGCATTGCCCTTGTAATGGCATTAATGTAAATACAATTGTATCACAACTGATCTGAACCATTCTTATACAACAATGAATGGAAGTTTGGAAGATGTGGCACCTCCTTTTTGTTCAATCGAAAATCATTCAAAATTACACGATATATACCCATCAACCTTTCTCCACCATTATCCCACAAAACTGAGTAATAAATCAAACTAAATTAATTATTCTTTACCATATAGTGTCATACAAAGGCATTTAAATCTAATTAATAAAAGCAATTATCTATAAAACTCCTTATTAGTAAATGAGTTATTGTGTTTCTTTTCACTATTTTGGACAGATTGCCTTCACAAGATATTTTAATTGAAGACTGTGGAATGGCAATAGAATCAAAATGTAATACCCTGTAGATCTACCTATGTATATTTTAGCTTCAGTAATAAAAAACATACTATTAATGAGAGAAATTTTGTTTGAATACATGCAATAACAAGCAGATTAAATATTGTGTGTCCAACTAAATTCAACTTGGTTCACTAAATCCAACTAAAGGTCAAAACTAAATAAATCAAAAACTTAGCTAAATCAATTGTAAAAAAAAAAAACCCAGTAATATTAGAGTGTTTTGTCATATATTACAAACATCAATTTTTTTTTTAATAATAGATCCATCCCACTTGCCAATTAACATATGCTGGACATACACAAAACTGTCTGTGTTAATTACATTCACACTCGACCGACATTCAGTTATTCTGGTACATGACAACAGAAATGCACTTTAAAAGCTGAATTATGAATTGCAGATGATACTTTCACATGAAAAATGAAAACATTATATAAAAATATAAAGAGGTACAGTATTGAGTTATTTATCTTCAACAAAGCATGATTTTGTACTCTTTACCTGATTTCAATGATTGATTTACAAATGACTAGCGTGAATATAAAATTTATGTCACAAATAACATTTAAAATTCAGTTTACAAAACATTTCAGAACTATTAACACATTTAAAGCACATGAAACTCAAATATATAATGTACAGAAAAAACATTCTTATTCATCTGAACCATTAACAAAACAAAACCTTTCTAAAAGTAAATTATAACTTCAGACAATTCAAGAAGAAATGCTCTTAACCTTCTGTTATTCACATGTTCTGGAAAGGCATAAGAAAATTCTAACTCTAATTCTAACAAAACATATGAATAAAATTTAAAACTAAGTGATTGAATTGACTTTTTCTGTCCACTTTTCAATTCCTAAACAGCTAATTCATGTTTATTAGTGCATTTTTTTAAAAACAATGTATGTAAAATATTCTTCAGATTATAAAAGATCCAATTACCTGCCAAAAAGATTTATCCACTTTTGTATTTTATTTCTTTGTAAGCAGAAAAACAATTAATCCACTTTAAAAGCTCATTTCTCATAGCTGAAATACATTACTAAAAATTAATTAGCCACATGGGAGGTTAAATTAAAATGAATTTAGAATAATTGGATTAAAAATGTGTTCAAATGATTTTTAACACATAATCACGCAACTTCAACAAAATCTCAAATTACCATGCACTTTTGACATATCAGACAAAATTATTCCATACATCAAAAATGCATAGGCATGCCCCCCCCCCCAAAAAAAAAATACAGCAAAATTTCAACCTCATAAACCAAACTAGCAATATCTTCCTACCTTAGATCTTTCAACAGTCTGATGGGTTTAGTGAAAAAATGCATGAACAATTTGAATCTTATTTAATAACTAATGCATTCACAAAGTGATTAACAGAAGGTAAAACCGAGTCATAACATTTGGGAAACAATTTGTAAAAATCAATATATAACAATAAATAACTTTTAACTAAGTTTTTATCTTGCAAATCCAGTAACTGAGTTTTGTTTCATGGCCATATTTGAAAAATAATTGAGAAAGCCTAGTTATGAAATGTAAATATTTGTGTTTCAGAAGAACATATGCAGATAAAAATGTCGAACAATGAAAAACAATATAAACAAAGATGAAATGTAACTATCCCAAAAAACTAATATGAGAAAGCACAATCTATATACAACAACAAATTAATTTTTTAAATCAAAAATTTCAATCAAAAGTGGTTCAACTTCTTTAGGATTAACATCTAAATAAACACGGACATGGTTCTCATTTAAGATGTGAAGCTCTTGTATTTTCTGTATCAGTTTCAGATAAATAGGCTTTGCCTCACACACACCATATTTGGAGTCTAAATAGCGACGGAGAAGATAGTAGTAACAATCTTGCTCCAGTTTTATGGATTCCTTGTGTACCGTGTTTGGACGTTCAGGAGTGAACAATGCAATGCCACTGAGTATCAGCATAATGTTTTCATCAGCTCGCCACTGTGGATGGAATGAAGTCAGAAACCTTTTGTGCTCTTCATACAAATTCCCTTTTGCCTCTTTTAAAACGTCTACCTTTATGGACATGATCTTGGGTCCTTGAGGTCCATGCCAACATTCCTTCTCTGGATCGTAAGACATGACAGACCTCAAAATCATCATCTCGGTGCAACCTCCTTTTAGAAGGGCTATTTGGTCATCCTGGCACAAGTTTTTAAAAGAGCTTATTCTCTTGGACATTTTTATAAGTCGCCTGATGGCATGGTCAGTCATATTGATGACATCAATGAGGCTGGGATCATTGAGACCACAGACCAAAGGCATCTTCAGGACTTCATTGGCATTCACAAGTTCCTGAAGTTTCATCTTTTCAATAGTGTTAAGCTCTTTAGAGTTGATAAGAGTGTTTCTAATAGGTAGCTCAGTAAACTCAATCTCCACAGCTTTGGCAAAAGCCGATTGCGGGATACCGTCAAAAGAAACTGCAGATGTACCCGGTAAATTTGCTTTCGGTACCATACAGTCATCAGTGTTTACATCTTCTGAAGCACTTGTATCATCTGCATTTAGCAACCTTTTACATTCTGCATTGCTGATTTGGCGAGACCTGGCTTGTTCATTCTTGATGGGTGCGTAACTGCTATCAACAGTGCTAGTACTGTTTTCATCCTCATAGAATCTTGAATCTGTCACAGAATCAGACGTACTTTCTAAATGAGGGATTTTTGCTGGTGGGCTGTATTCACAATCTGATGGAGTAAGAGGTTGATGATTGAAAACTCGAGTTTTTGGAAGTTCTGCTGTGATGCCAACGCTTCCTGGAGTTTGTGGCGTTAGTGGAGACATGGTGGACAGTGGACTCAGCACAGTTTGAGTGTCATCAGGACTTTCAGTTTTTATGTAGGTGAATTCCTTATCTGATATATGAGCTTGCTGACTGCTGCGCTTTCTACGGTTCTGGGCAATCTTTTCTCTCTTTGCTTTCTTCTCTTCCTCGGACATGATCCATTCTTTCTTCATTCCAATTTCAAAGCATTTCTTCAAACGACACTTCTGACAAAATCGCCGTGTCACCAAGTCAACTTTACAGTTGTTCTCAAAAGGACACTTGAATTCCTGGAATCAAAATACGATAAATTTTCAAAAGAAGATCAAAAGTGAAGCCAATATTAAATACATTTGCTTGTCTCCAGAATACATCCACTTAACAATATACAAATTGAAATTTAAAAATCAATATTCCTTGTTTGAGAACTGAAATATATAATTTCAAATATGACATCTTGTTTATACAACAAAATGAAACCACATGCATAAAATTCAGTTCAAATCATAAATTTTAGATAGAAGAAGGAGATTCAAAAGGGGAGATTACAAAATGTGACTGAAAAGAATAAATGAAGCTTTCATTTTAAAATCTACATGAATTTTCATCAACAACTAATTTTCAACATTCATATTCAGTTTTTAAAAAACTGAAATGAAAATATTTAAATTTCTATATTTTTATAAATAATAAACAATATCCGAGAAGATATTATTTACTATCTGCTTAGTATCTAAAGATTACTATTATTATTTGGTGATTAGTTTTTTAACACACATATTTTCTTCCTTCATAGTCAAAATTTAAATATAATATATTTAAGTGCATTAAAAGAAACTTTTTTTTTCTTTTCCTTTCTTTCTTGTTATTTCTTGCATTTATATATAAAAGAATGGTTTATACATTGTAATGGTTTGTACAAACATTTTTTTCTTCTTTTCTATTCCTTTAGTTAAAAAAAAAAAAAAAAAAAAAAAAAACTGTCACCGGCATAAGAAATTTTTCTCTTAACATCACATGAACAATTATTCAACAGAACAGCTATTCTGGATTGTGGCTTAACAAAGATGATGGAATTGACTAATCAAGAATCCCATAGATAATGTCTGTTTCTTTTTTTTATTTCGTGAAAAATTTGTCAACAAAAACAGAAAAAAACATGAATGACTTTGAACTAGAAATGACTCAAAATTTATTAAGAATTATGATAAAGAATAAAGGTTCAAAAGTTATTTTACTTAAGAAAAAAAAAGAAATGAAATCAAAGCTTTAGAAAATTTTTATTATAAACATTTTTGACAATACATTAAAACTGTACCATTTAATAGCTTTAATCTTGCTTTTTCAGTATAACTTGACGTAAAGTTTCTACAGCATCAATATATGTGTTTGTGAGGATAAACAGTTTCAAAAAATTCTTATTATCTTTACAAGTAAATAATTTTTCTAGAAAATTTATAAAAAGATTATCAATATAACAAACAAAATTAATGCAGATTTCTTATGTTTTGGGACAAATAGCAGAAATAACATTCCGTCCATCATTCATAGCAGTCTTAAAAATCACTCTTGGAGGTGACAAATTTCTTCACTGATGCAATTCAAAGGGTATTTAGAAGTAAAATTATGTTTTAATTTGAATGTTCTTTCTGATTAAGTACATTATTTAACGCAAACACATTTATTATTTTTAACAATTATTTCCAAATAAATACTTTATCTGACAAGTTGAAAAATTTACCAAACCAGACACAATTAGATAGCAGACATTGTCATTAAATTTTTTTAACTTTAAATTTTGTGACAGAAGATTCAATTTTAAAAAATTGGAACACAAAAGTAAAAAGAATTGAAATATATACTGTTCAAGATAAATTTAGATAAGATTTCTTGAAAATTCTGAGTTTTTAAAATTTGTAATACAAATTATATAGAGAACTGATAATGAACTGGGGTTCAGTTACAAGTTAATATTCTTAGGCTAAACAACATTTCCGCCATTCAAGATCGTAAAATCAAATTATCCATAAAAAAAAGATAAGATATACTGTGTCTTACAGAATGAGATATTCAATTATGACTTTGCTATCTTTCATGCTAAAATAAACAATAGCATTCATATGGTACCAAGATAATTTTCTCCGATTTAAATGGTGATAAACACTTAAACTATACATTCTAACTAAATTTTTAAAGCCTACCTACTGTTAACTAAATAAATTTCTATGTCATCTGTGGCTATGATGTCAATATATGCAAGCATTTTAAGAGTAAATAGGAAATGATAGTGGAATATTCTATAATAGAAAAGCCATGACAAGGCCTCTAACGTAGGCGCAGATACGACCCACCACACCACATGCCACACCAAGACAGGAGAGGTTTTTTCCCTTAGAATTTGGAGGGGAATTTTTGGGGAGAGAGTGCCGAAGTGAATCTTTGAAAGAGAAAGTATTTTGAGGTTTCTATTCCTTTTGCGTACTTAATTTTTGAATTGAACAATATGGATAGAAATGATCCCACCACAAGGAAACAAAGGTTAGCAACACAGAGATTTGCACGATGGAGGGCGAGACAAAGCCAAGAGACAATTACATAATTGATTGATCAGTTCTGCGTTTCATACTTTTTTTATTTCTTAAGCACTCTGCCAATGTGCATGAGACTTTCTACTACAACTTTCGTTACTAAATTTGTGACAATCAGATCTGAGATATTGTCTTCTAGTATCTATAGAAATATAGTGTAGAACTTTCAAGAAAGCAAACTATAATTGAGAAAAATGTTAGATCTGAAATGTTTGTTTAAAAAAAGTATATTTGAAAGAATTAAACAATGAAATCAAAGTAAAAGCCTGAGGAAGCAGACATTTGTGTTTGTGAGAAAGAAGCAGATTATTATATCCATGAAGCTCTCAATATTAAAATATATCACAATTCATCAATTTTTAAATATAAAAAATATAACAACATTCTTCACATGTACTAAAAGTAAATTCCTGAGATATTTCTTGCTTTAATGTAATGCCAAGAAAAAAAAAAATGCTAAGAACTTTCTCTTTAATTTGATCATGTTTTAAGAATTATTTTATTGCATCATATGACACATACAAAAACAACAGTAATTGCTTCACGGTCTATGTAACCAATTCAAAAACTTAATATTCAAAACCATGTCAATCTCAGATACGAATGTAAATGCCACAGCTTTTATGTAAGAGATTATGAGCATACCTTTGGTTTTAAGGCATTTCTTCTAAAAAATGCTTTACAAGATTCACATGTGATAGCATTGAAATTGCTACCCAAAGCATGATCACCACAAACACCACATTTCTTCTGATCCTTCTTTCGTGACCTCTCATCAGCCATTTTGACCACACTCAAGATCTCAAAAGAACTGAAAGAGAGAAACAAATTTATCTTACAACAGCAAATTACACATACAACATTGCACAATTGATTAAAATCACAAACCTCCACTTTCAAAGCATTAGATTACCTTGTGTCATATATATGACAGTTATATTTTATGTCTAAATAGTCCCCTTGACAACCCTCCAGCATGTATGTTACAAAAACTTTAAAAAATAAAGCAAAATTACAAACATTTATTCTAGAAAGAACCAAATCATGATAAATAACAAACTGACCATTTACTTTTGTACCATTTATTAACATAACACCTTAATATCAACCATTCAATTAATTTGATCATAATTGTAACTGCATCGAATTATCATATTTCTAAACTTAAGTCATTCATTGATATTGTAATTGGATACAAAAATCACACGGAATCCATACGCATATAAAATGTTCTATGGATTCTTAGTTGAGTCAAAACAACAACACATTTCCAAATCAGAAGGTGTCATCTAATTAGATAATAGAGAAAACTGAAACGGTTAAGAGGTGAAACTTCTGATTTTTGCTGGCTTTAAAAACTCATTGTTAAATTAATCAAACTACATATTTGCATTTACTTTAAAAAAATGGGTATCTTGGGACAAGTGAAGATTTAAGATGAGGAAAGAAATATTAATTAGGTTACTCTAAATTAAAAAAAAAACTGTTGAAATTATATATATATATGAATAGCTTAATAGTAATTAAATCTATCAATATTATATAAAGCAAAAATAAGACATAAAACTTAAGAACAAGTTTGTTACTCAGCATTTAGAAACCAATTGCTAATCTAACCTCAATTTCACAGATCTAAATCAGCAATTATAATACAAACCTTTTTAAAGCAACTCTTTGAAAAAAATTACAAGTATTTCACCTTTTAACTTTTGGCCAGACAGTCACTGCAGCTTAAATTGCCAATACAGCAACTGTCTGTTAAAAAAAAAAGAGCGAAAGATTGATGACTAATACATATCAGTAACAGTTACTCCAAAGCGTGTGTTTTAAAGGTCAGCTCCATTCAGATTGAAACAGCTACTTTTATCTCACGTTTTAAGATAAATAACATGACAGAAAAGGGAAAGAAGTTAATATTAGACTTCAGGCAGGAAAGAGAAAAAAATAAAACAAAATTTTCCATGAAGTTATTAAACTGACAAATGTGTCTAAAAACGTGAATACCTCCATCAAGAGAAGCTTTCTCCAATCCCAGCAAAACATCGTAAACAGTCTTATCAATCAAGATATATTATCTCAGATAAATACTTTCTTACTTGTAATAAGTTAAACACGTGGAAAATGTTTGAGAGATTAAGAAAACAGCTTACATCAAAATTATACTTCCGTTTACACAATGTGCTATTCATAGTTTTTTTTTTAATTTTAATAAGCTAAGATTTTAGAATTATTATTAGAATTGAAGATCAGATAAAATAAAAGTATGATTTTTAACAGGTTTCTTTTTAGCATTCTGAGTAAATTAAAAAAAAAAGCAAACAAATTTGAGTGAACGAATGTTTTCCGTTTATCATTATGAAACTAAATGTAATTTTTTAAAAATACTTAAATTTCAATTAAATAAATTGAAAAAAATTAACATTTATAAATTAAAAAAACAATTATTAATGGGCAAATTTTGAACAATTTCATCAACATTTTATTACAAATTCCAAAATGTAATAGTCTGGCAGTCAATTTATAAAATCACAAATTATAATCTTGAATTAAAACAGAAAATAGTTAGTGAATGTTAGTTACGCTGGTGTATATTAAATCTGGTCAAGAATCAAATATCCTTACAAAGTAAAGTATGAAACTTTATAGATGGGATACAGTTGAAAGCATTTTTCAGAATTGTAAAGGTTACAATTATATTCCATAGAATAGCTTTTTAATTGAAAATTAACCTTACAAATAAAAATGCACTTGATCTGTCATATTTTAAAAGAATAAAATAGGGGAAAATGCATCTCTGTATCTTATAGTTTTATAAATGAATATTGATAAATTTCACGAGTAAAATTTTTTTATCTGTATTATGTAAAGACTCAAAACAAGCTATCATGACTTTTAGCAGATATGATGGCTCTAACATTTGATGAATTCCTGAAAAATCAGAGTAAATTTTACTAGCAATTGTAATCATTAAAATTTAGAGATAAAATACCAAAACTAATTTACTCAACAACTCTAGTTTCATGTTTTAAACAGCATTTTGGCAAATTACTCCAGGATAACAAATAGCATATTAGATTTAACAGTTATAACCAAGAGATTTCATTTAAATGATTCAGGAGATTACTATGCCAAAACCAATTTGTTAAAACATCATTCTTAACGAAGTACCAACACAT
>BGPR01015387.1:3913-32523 GCA_013235015.1 Araneus ventricosus
TCATTTTAAGAACCCATTGCATTATTGCTCCTTAGCGTGAGTATCGATCAACCCACATAGCATCAGCTGCAAGCATACATCACCGTAATGAGTTTTACAGTTGTATGACGTAAGCCGGAAAATATATTTAATTCAACTTATTGATAACGTTGATAACTAAAACTTATACAAGAGAAGTTTAGGCTCTCTTATTAATTAAATTTTTGTATTAATTATTTTTTTTCTACTTTTGAGAATTGTTTTAGTTTATAATTAAATTATCGTAAACACGAGCATTATGGAACAGGAAAAACATTTATTTCTCAAATTCGCTAAAATTGCGGCGCCTATGTATAGAATGAGAGATTTAACTAATTAACAGAATAAATATTAAGTAAGTTCTGAAAACAGTAAAATTTCATTATTGTCCATATAGAATACAGAATTGTACAAATTTTCGAAGCCTGAGAATATCGTTAAGTGGGTTAAAAATCGATTACGTGCATCTTTACAAAATTGAAATAAGTCAAAATTAAATAAATTAGGTTAAATATGTCAGGTAAGATTGGTTTTGAGAGGACTGGATCTTTCTGAGCCAGTTTCTTTTTCATTTCTACATATTGTGTTGAATGCATACAAACATTGCGCGTGAGTTAAAGTAGTGTATATTTTGGCGCAGGTTCCAGATGAAAATGATTCCGTTTCAGATTCAGACAAATATTCTCATAGCAATACAATGGATCATTTCATACATAGGAGAACTATGAAAAATGCGCCAAACCAATTTAATTTTAATTCACGGGGAGGAGGCAAGAGGGGCGTCACAACACAACATAAACAGCATTGCGCTCAAAAGGTAGATGACGTAAGTACTTTTATCATGTGGCTTTGATTTATATCCACTACAGATTTCATTTGTAAATTATTTGGACAAACCTTTGGAAGTAGCAAATCGTATTTTCGATGAATGCCACAACTATAGAACAAAATCTTTTTTTAATGGGTATAAATACTTTAAATAGGCTTAAAACTTTTTTTAAAATTTTATTGCTATTATATTTCAAACGAAGTTTATTGCTATTGTTGGAGGCTTATTTGTAAACAATAATATTAAAACAGCTTTGATCGTAAACAAAGGTAAAAAATATAGCTAAAGTAAATGATTTAACGTTGAAAAATCGAACTTGAACATTTTTAGGTAGGATTAATAAACAAATATTTTATTTCTTTTTGCTGGCTCGATAAACGTTTTCATTGTTTCGAACGTCCTAATGTTTTACTAGAATTCTTCAATCACTTCGAGCATAAAATTTCTTAATGGAAGCTTTCACGTCATTATTTGTATCCTTCAATCGCTGAAAACCACGTAAAGTAATCAAATACTCTTTTGAGTATTTAAATTTAATTATGTATCTATTTCAATACTCTGATTTTATCAAATATCATGTCTTCGATATGAATAATTCCACACAATTGCCGTCTGAAGTATTTAGATTTAAAACTTCTGTCAGTAAGGAGAAATAATAACTAATTTGACTTTTCTTCCCAATTAAGCAACCTTCGGTTGCAGAAAAAGTGAAGAAATATTTACCAGAACCCTCCCTTGCTTAAAGTTCAATTATATTTCCAGTTAAATTGATGGCACTGTTATTTCGTTCGAAAGTGGAATATAAAATAATGCAAACGATTTTTGACATAGCCAAATTAATTTTTTTTTAGTTGCGAGTTGTTTTAAAGAATCGGAAGGAAAAACTTTATAATTTATATTTTTTTGTCAGCGTAAATAAGGTTTCTAATAACTTGTTATTAAAATCTGAAGTTTTTGAAGGAGCACTTCTTGTTACTAGGAAACTTTTTTTCTTTGTTTGGTTTTTGATATCTTTTTTTTTAACTAACAGCTAAGGAAACCATGCGATATGCGTTGTTTTTCATTTCAATGATTCTCACATGATATACGACATGTTGCCTTTAAATTTAGAATATGCTGCGCATTATATAATGCTGCTCGTAGTGATAAGAACAATTCTTTTGTTGTGTGACATAATTATTTACGTTTTGTCTTAATTTTTTTAACATCGCTTGTGATTTTCTTTAGAATCATTCGGGTTCATCAGCAGTTTTAATCCAATCTAAACACTATTTAAACTTCCTGAATTTATAATAAAATGTTTTGTTAATTTTTCTTAAATAATTAAATATTTTTTACTTTTTATTAATTAGTTAATAAATATATACGCCAATGCGTTGGAAAAACCATTACGATTCAAAGAACAACGTATATTATGTGTTTTAGTCTTGAAAACTTTCCTATATATTTTCGTATGACAATCGATTTTTTATTTAGCTTTATAGACATATAGTAGTAGCTATACATATAGTATTTAGCTTTATAGACAACAAGTTGAAAAATAACGCAGTTTTTTCTACTCTAATGTTTCAGTTGAAAAATAACGCAATTTTTCTACTCTAATGCCTCAGTTGAAAAATAACGCAGTTTTTTCTACTCTAATGTTTCAGTTGAAAAATAACGCAATTTTTCTACTCTAATGCTTCAGTTGAAAAATAACGCAATTTTTTTACTCTAATGTTTCCTGCAAAAGTAAACAGACACAGTGTAAGATTTCATATTATAGATGCATATGCACCGAGTCATATTTTGCAACATTACAAGTTTCTATGGCAGTGGTAGCGAACCTATGACCCTCTGGTCAGACACTGACCCACGAAGGCTTTTGAAATGACCCACGAGTTGATTTTTATAAAGTTATTTTTCATACGATAAAAGAGAGAATAGGCAATCGGAAATATTAAAAAAATACAGTATAAATATCTAATGTAGAATTTATAAAATATATTCATTACCAAGCAATTTTATATCAATGAAGAGAATTGCCAAAGCTCTTTTAACGTCCACATGCGTGTGAAAAAAATTGTTTTCCGTGATGAATTCTGTAAAATCTACTAACATAAATAAACCTGAAAATGAATTGATTGAGAAATGCTTTAAACTAATGAATGCGAAATATGAACCTAATATTAAGAGACTATCTGAAAATAAGCAAATTTTGAAAATGGTAAATTAAGAAATTTTCGGTGTTTCCAAATTTTGGCACCCTTTTTACCAACTCCCCCTCCAAGTGACGCCACGGACTTAGTGTCCTCGGGGTGAGTATTAAAAAAATAATGAACACAATTTGACCCACTTTTCAGAAAGGTTCGCCATCACTGTCCTACGATGGAAAATTAAGAAATTTTCGGTGTTTCCAAATTATGGCAACCTTTTTACTAACTCCCCCCTCCAAGTGACGCCACGGACTTAGTGACCCAGGGGCGAGTATTAAAAAAATAATAAACAAAATTTGACTCACTTTTCAAAAAGGTTCACCATACTGTCTACGATGGAAAGTATTTTCGATGTTTCCAAATTTACAGCACCCTTCTTACCAACTCCCAAGTGACGCCACGGACTTGCCCAGGTAATCCTCGGGGTGAGTATCAAAAATAATAGACCCGGTACTTTTCAGAAAGGTTCGCCATCACTGTCCTGATGGAAAATTAAGAATTTTCGATGTTTCCAAATTTTTTAACCTTCTTACCAACTCCCCCCCACTCAGTGGCGCCACGGACTTGATGTCTCTTCTCAGGGTGGTATTAAAAAATGTCGACACAATTTGACCCACTTTTCAGAAAGGTTCATGCTGTCCCTGACCAAATTAAGAAATTTTCGATGTTTCCAAAATTTTGGCACCCTTCTTACCAACTCCCCCCCCCCCTCCAAGTGATCCGGACTTGATGTCTCAGGGTGATATTAAAAAAATAATGAACATTACTTTCAAAAGGTTCATCACTGTCCCTACGATGGAAAATTGAGAATTTTCGATGTTTTCCATTGGCTGCTCTTTACCAACTCCCCTCCAAGTGACGCCACGGACCCAGTGTCCTCAGGGTGAGTAATAAAAATGTCGAACACCGTTGACCCTTTTTCAGAAAGGTTCGCCATCACTGTCTGTGATGGAAAATTAAGAAATTTTCGATGTTTCCAAGTCTTTCACCGACTCCCCCCCTCCAGTGACGCCACCGGACTTAGTGTCCTCAGGGGTGATGTCCATCAATAAACCTGTTGACTACTTTTCAGAAAGGTTCATATATGTCCTACGATGGAAAATTAAGAAATTTTCAGTTTTTCAAATTTGACTCTTACCAACCCTCACCCTCCATGTGACGTATACGGACTTACTGTCCTCAAGGAGTATTAAAAAATAAGCTGAACACACTCTTGACCACTTTTCAAAAAAGGTTCGCATCTTTCTACTGATGGAAAATAGAAGAAATTTTCGTGTTTCTAAATTGCACTGGCAACCCTCTACCGACTCCCACCCTCCCTGTGCCTGGACTTACGTGCCTCGAGGGTGAGTATTAAAAAATAATAATTCCTGACCCTTTCCAAAAAGGTCTCATTCACTGTCAATATGAGAAAAATTAAGAAATTTTCGGATGTTTCCAAATTTGTGACCCTTTTTTATCCGACTCCCCCCTACTCCATGTGCGCCTTACGTGACTTATGTCCTCGGGGTGAGTATTAAAATAATAAGCACATGTTTTGACCCACTTTTTCAAAAGGTTCCCATCCTTCCTGGTACTGATGAGGAAAATATAAGAAATTTTCGATGTTCCAAATTTGGCACCCTTTACTCAACTCCCACCCTCCCTAAGTGACACTACGGGACTACTACATCCTCGGGGGTGAGTATTAAAAAAATTGAACTAATTTGGACCCACTTTTCCAAAGAAAGGTTCGCCATCACTATTCCTACGATGGAAAAAAGAAATTGTAGTGTCTTTCAATTGTGGACCTTCTTACCACTCCCCCCCCCTCCAGTGACGCCACGGACTTATCCGCCTCGGTGAGTAAATAAAAAAATAATGAACAGTTGACCCACTTTCAAAAAGGTATCACCTATCTCCTACGATGGAAATGAAAGCTTTTTCAGTGGGTTCAAATTTGGTACACACCCTTACCTCAAGTCCCACCTCCATGAGCATGACGCCACGGACTGGGGTGTCATCTAGGAAAAATAATAGACATACTCTGCACTTTCTCAAAAAAGGTCTGCCATCCTGTCCCAGTGTCTGAGTAGAAATTTCGATTTTCAAATTTTTGGCACCCTTTTCATAACTCCCCCCCCGAGTGACGCACGCACCTAGTACCGGTGAGTATTAAAAAATAATGAACACAATTTATACTTTTCATAAAAAGGTTCGCCATCGCACTGTCCTGCAGTGGAAAATTAAAATTTTGATGTGTTTCCAAATTACGGCACCCATGTACCAACTCCCATCAAGTGGGACACGGACTTGTAGTGTCCACTGGGGTGAGTATTAAAAAAATAATGAACACAATTTGACCCACTTTTCAGAAAGGTTCGCCATCACTGTCCTACGATGGAAAATTAAGAAATTTTCGATGTTTCCAAATTTTGGCACCCTTCTTACCGACTCCCCCCCTCCAAGTGACGCCACGGACTTAGTGTCCTCGGGGTGAGTATCAAAAAAATAATGAACCCAATTTGACCCACTTTTCAAAAAGGTTCTCTAACACTGCAGTGGCGGATTTCGACAATATGAGGCCACAGGCGCAAAATTGCTTTGGGGCCCTTCTACCCTATGTCGTGAATTCAGCGTCGGTTTAGCACTGCAATATGCATCAAATAGATTTTGTGGCCCCCTCCCCTCTAGGGTCTCGAAGTACCAGGTGAGCTCCTCTAACGCCTGTGCGAAAAACCGCCACTGCCTGCGCTTGTCAGAAGCATTGCGCCCGAACTCGCTGGTGCAGATATTGTTCTCGACGGAGGGTTAACTTGAATATCTCTACTAATAATGAAGGAGAATGTGTGTATGTCTGCGTGTGTGCCCGTGTGTCTGTGTGTTGGTCCTCTACGAAGCAAACCGATTGACCTATAGCTACGAGATTTGGCACATACTTTGAAAGGTAGGAATGTGCACCTCGAAGCCTTTTTTTTTAATTTTAAATTTTTCAATTTTTAATTAAAATTTTAATTAATTAAAGATTAAGATAAATGTTGGCGTTTTTCCTTAATATCTTCCGAAAATATTACAGCATATAAAGTATTTTTACACCATCTGAAAATTTAAAAAATTATCTTTTCAATGATATCAATTAAGTTGTCGTCCGATGTTTTGTCTAATTTTAGTAAATTTAAGAAAATATTTTTTGGCATAATTTACAACGATACTTTTCATTGTTTCAACGCATTTCAAACCGTTTTCATTGTTTAAATAAATATTTAATTGCGTATTTTTCTTCCATTGTTGAAAGCTTAGAAAATATATTACTGGATTTTATTTTCTTCTTTTATTTGATCAATTTTTCTGTGAAACCTGTAAAGGAAATCCTCAAGATAGCAAGTAAACCAGTAAACTGAAAGATTATCTTTGCTATGTTTTAATTCTTTTCATCAGCGTGTTTTAATCCAATTAGCATGTTGCTGGACGTAAAACGTGCCGCGCCAATTTAATGCTGAAATCAAATGCGTATTTTCCGTTAATGTAGACAAGGAACAGAACAAGTGCAAGGCTACAAAAAGAACGCGGGTTAAATGTCTCTAGCAATTTGGAGTTTAAAACTACTTTGTTAAGGGACCCATGAATATAAACTTATGCATAAGAGATTCAGTTGAAATTTTATTTCAGGCGATAAAGCTGGTCGCCGAAGGCTGCTAGTAGAACATAAATGTAGTCTGCAAAGAAACTTTTGGATTCGTTTTACATTCATAACATATCAGACTTACATACTGTAATTAGACGCAAAATAGTAATAGATGTTCATGGCTTAACCGATAAAATCGTTATCCGAAACGGCATTCCCTCTTTGGTTCGGTTAACCGGGCTTGTACTGTATTAGCAAAATATGTACCGAAGTGAATCAAACTCGATTTTGCATGTAAAAACCTCTCTCTTTTTTCTTTCCTGTTTAAATTGAATTAGAGAATAGAATTTTTCTTTTTTGCATTTTTATAAAATTTCACAAATTGTCTCAACTTTCTCAAATAACGTTATTCCATCGACAGCGGTTTCGGAATTGAATACAAAAATAGCCTTAACAATGGAAAATATTGTCAAAAATAGAAATTAGCTACAACAAACGATAGCATTATTGACTTTGGAGTATCCATTGTTCCATATCATTTTAGAGACATAGTTTTAAACAACGCTTTTTCATAATCTAAATAATGTCCAAAATCAGTATTGCTGAGATTTATTCGAGGAAAACATCTTTTCTCGGTCATTTTGAACAGTTTTGTGGGAGGTTGATTTTACTTCTGACGAAATCAAGTTATCCTTTGAAGTTTGGAGTCTTCATTTTAGTACAGGTTAGTAATGAATGTTTTCTGCAAACACTGGGCATTTTGTAAACATACTATGAAAAACTTCGTTTAGAATTATTAAAAGTTTCTTATTTCTTCGGTATCCAAAAATTCTCTATAAACTCCATAGGCTTTTAAGCTTTATTTCCTTATCAAGGTAATTTGTAATATTTTCTTACGTGAAAATTTAATTTGCTTCAAGACAGTTCAGTCCGTCAGGTTGATGAATTGTTCTTATGTTTTACCTGATAATTTCATTTCATTTAACTTGGGTTATCAGGTAGCTTCATTCGGAGTGTGTCAAAGCAATTCTCGTCATGGTTTTATTTGCATCTTGTTTATTCACGCGTGAACAGCTCATTCCATACCGATACGGCAGTTCTTTTCATCATAATTTCCTTTAGTTTATCTTTGCTAAGCAGATAGTTATAATCAGATTGTGTCAAAATAATTAATTTTATGATTTAGTTTTAATCGCGTCTATTCACTTGTGAATAGCTCATTTCGTACTGATGCAACGGATATCCGAAAGGTGAAAAATCACCTTAAATTGAGCTTTTTCTTTTAGAATATAATTACCAAATGCATTATTTATATTCATGTGTAGAAAGAAGTTTTAGTACTTTATGGTTACCAGGGCCTCAGACATAAACCAACCAAATCTCGGCGGTAACTCGCCGAATACTAGCGTTAATTCTCATCACCAAATCCTAAGGACGAATGATAACTCTAACAGAATTGCGCCAACTAATAGTAATCGCTAACACAATAGTATGTAAACGAAGTATACAATGAGAAAGTATTGTAATCGTCATGAAATTCGATTTCATCATTTTCATGAATCTGTAAGTTTCAAACGTTCTCGACTTCCGCAAAACACAGTTGTTGGTCTCTGAACATGAATGCCGAAAAACGCAATGAGGCACACTCATGAAATTTGGTAGGTGCCCTTTTCACTAGATTTGCAAATAAACCTGTTATTGAAAAGTCTGTATTGTTACAAAAGTCTTTGTGTGGGTGTATGGTGTAAACAGTCCAACACGCAGGATAATGGAGATTGAAGGTTTATTTACAATTATGCAGGAAAACACGTAGCACAGGTGCAGAAAACAATAGTTCTTGCACAGATTAGCAATGTAAACAGACAACAATTCGCAGGTAATAACAGTTCAGCACTTTGATATTTAGCAATACAAACAGTCAGCAAATAACTAATAACGAAAATAACAGCACTTTCAATAGCACTCAGCTCACCAGCTTCCTAGCTCGCATTGCAGAAGAAACTCTAAAGTCGTTCCCAATGGATCAACACTACCCCCTCTGATACAGGTGCCGTGCTTATATACTCTTTCCGACAGGCCGTGACGTCGCATGGAGTTTTCTCGTATAGTCAGGTGTATTCCCTTTCTTAATAGAAATATCCAGAAAAGGGTTGCATTTTCTATAATCATCTATTTGTCGCCAAGATCGCCAAAGTTTTCGCCAAGTCGCCAAAATAGTAGCCAACATCGTCGCCAAGTCAGGGATCCCGGAACAGGTGCTTCCCGTCACTCCATGCTTACCCTAAACATGTAAAACTCTCTTCCCAACCATAAGACTGACATTGCTGGGAAGCGACTTTTCTTCGTACATACTTGTCCGCCCACAGCCATATGAAGACGATAACTGAAAAACGGAAATAGTTAGATGCATGAGTTTAAACATTATGAAATTATCTTTAGAATTGTAGATCTCTACCAAATTTCAGACTCAATGCGTCGAAGAATTGACTGTCTGTTGGTCTGTATATTTAAGATTATGTGAACGCAATAACTCAAAATCGCAACAACTTATGCAAATGAAAGTTGGTATGTGGACTTGTTAATAATAGTGTAGATGTGCATGAAATGTTGGACCCAATCTGAGGAAAAGAAGATACCCAAAATTCTTGTTATTTGAAATATTCAATTTTCTACTCCGTAAAATAATACTTGCGCGAACTCAAATTTGCAGAATTGCAAATTTTTCTTATGGTCATTAAGAATTCAATACAAATGATAAATCCTGAATGAAACTAATAACAGAAATAAAAAGAACATGTGAAAGAAAGAAGCGAAACGGGAACAATGCTAGAAACTGGTCAAGTCTCTCATATAATTGATGGAGCTATTGATCTTACTGAGATGATAGACAATGAACTTTCAAGGATGCGTGGGCAAATCTCTACTACAGAAGCCGACACCTCAGACACAGATGCATCAAAAATACAAAAGACAGTAGCAAGTTTGACCGAAAGACTCGGTTCAGTTGAAAATTTTGGAGAAAATAGAGTTTACAGATAAAGCTATTCCAGCTGCAAGACAAGAAATATATATATATATCAATTTCCTAAGAGGAAATTTTATGTCAGGGCCAAAAAAAAATAAAAAATTGTCCGATTTTAATGAGTCACCAACACCGAAATATATTTGTTTTGTGCAACATTTTTGTTTTAACATGTGCTTTAGTGTATGAATATATTTAAAAACTGCATTTTTCATTATATACTATCCTTCCAAACATCTGTTTGCCTAGCTACTGCCAGGTATTAATTAAAATTTGCGTGCATTTATGTGCAAAGTTAGACTAGAGTAAGTTGGGGGTCTTCCCCCAACTTAATGTAATCAGACTTACGCGCAATTGGTCAGCCTTACTTATCGCGTAACTTCTGTGTATTGCTCTACTGTGAAGATCAAAATGCGCCATATGGCGTTAACGCAAGACAAAGCCTTTTGATTAATATTAGCTATTTACTAATAATTAGAAATCAGAATGAATCCGGAGCAAATAGCCAAAAATTGGGACGTTTTCGGCTGATTCTGGATATCTGCTCAATTTTGTACCAAATAAGGTTGATACGGATACCAAAACCAATTCTTTGCTTACAATTAAAAAGAATGTATTTTATTCTACAAAGCAACTGTGAATCATTGGAAAAATTATTCAGTAACTAGTGGAATTGTAGAGAGAAAATCATGAATTTGTTACACACTTCAGCTTTCAGACTTCGTCTTTTTTCCGTGAAATATCTAGATATTTTACGAAATATCTGATTTATACACTTAGATGACACATAAAATGAAACACCTATCTGTATTCACAAGGAAGTTGTAGTTTGGCATTCATTTAATTTTACATTTTCTATTTGTTCCTTTCATGAGGAAAACTAAATATTTCATGATTTAATTCAGCCCCTCATTTAATGCTTTATTTTCCTTCTAAACTTGAATTTGTATTGAAATACTAGTATATTACGTTTTCTTTTTTTTTCTTTCATTAGGAAAACTAAATATTTCATAATTTAGTTAAGCCCCTCATTTAATGCTCTATTTTTATTCTAAACTTGAATTTGTATTGAAAATACGAGCATCTTCTCAATTTTCCAAGTCATTGTTCGGATGTTTGTGTCTAGCCTTTATTTGAACCTATCTTTTATGTGTCCAATCTATGTTTTAAGTGCATGTATCAAAAATATAATTACATAAATTAGTACATTTCTTGAGAGTAATTTCAAATGCAGCATTTCTGGAAATTTAAACAATGAACCTCCACAAGAAAAATGCAATTTAAATTGAATTAAAAAACCAGCGGGAGTGATCTGCCCTAAACCCTCTCGTATGCTTTCTAACAAAGTTGTCCTGCCCCCCCTCCGCCTAAAACTTTCGGAGCGTCACGAGTGTTATTGATATTGGCTTCGCAGAACGCTGCAATACGAAAGGGTCAAGAATGTAAGCGAGATAAAATTCGCCAAGTCAGCAAAATATCGCCAAGTTCACAAATGTTATGCTCCGTAAAATGCCTCTTACAACATCAACTGTTATAAATAATAGGATCACCGCTTATTGTTACTCATTGTTTCATAACAATAATAAAACTGTGTATCAAATTTTATCGCTCTAGCTATTTAAGTTTTTGAGTTATCGTGTTCTCATGAACATGGACAGACCGACTTCCCTTGGAGGAAATTTGTCCAAAATTTTATAGAAACCTACAAAATATGTCTGAAGATCACATACCAAATTTCATCCCTCTAGCTTTAGTAGTTTTCGAGTTATCGTGTTCAGACACACAGATAGACATAATTCCAAAATTGTGTTTTTCGGACTCAGGGAGGTCTAAAACGTGGAGATTCGTCAAAATCTCGCGTTCCAATTTTTTGACGACAATACTTTTTCTTTGTATACTTCGCATACGAGAAAGTAATAAATATTTTTTAGGAATGCTCTGTTTCGTGTTTGTTTGGATCAACACACAAACTTTTCAATAGTAAAAAGAATATTGTTGCCATCTAAACAATCAAAGCCAGATTATTGTTTTTCGTCATTTGCAGTTCTCACTTTGATAGATAAGCAGTGAAAACAAAGTGCTCTTCAGAAATTTTAGAAAGCAATTGAAATATTTTGTCATTTTATTTCAGTTGAACGATCTTGATACTAAAAGGGAATCCATCATAAAAGGTTTCGAAAACATTCGTAAGTATAATTTTGTTCAGAGTCAAGTACTGTATCTAATCAAGATCTGTCAATATTATTTCCATTTTCGTGAAAGTTTTCTAAGGTGATAGTTTTCAATAATTGCCATCGTATGTGTATATATTTGAAATTTCAGTTTTAATTTTCGGTATTAAAAAGTAGAAATTTCAAAGATTCCAAAAATATATATAGCCAATAATAACTGGAATAGACTCGACAACACAGTAACATCGTCAAATCTTTACCAAACTGAACTTTTTCAAGCGATAACCTGTCAAATTTGGTATAATAAATATGAGTATTAAGACCATTATGATGGCTATTTAATGGTTTTTAAATCGAATATTTTTGATATTTAAATCGAATATGTATATTAAATATGCCAAGGCCTTATTAAGTCGCTCATCGCCAAAACAGAGCAAAGAAACAATACGGATGTTATTCATTACAAACTAGCCGCCTTCGGCGACCAGTTTGTTCGCCGGGAATATAATTTCAAATGAATCTCTTATGCGTAATTTTATATTTCTAGTTCCCTTAACAAAGTAATTTTTAATTTCAAATTGCGATATACATTATTTTCGTATCCGACATTACTTTCTTATTTTTTATAAACAAAACAGCTCGCTTAATCGTATTTCAAACTACATTCCTGATGACCTGTAAAAAGTATTGATCTGCACTTTATGTCAACATTTTAGTCATTCGTTTTGTGTAATACATTTAGAAAGTAATTATATTTTAATAATTTTTTCTTGCATTAAGCAAGAACTGTTCAAAAAATGTGGACGGAAATTAATCAATTGTAATAAATTTAAAATATCACCTTTATCTTTATCATTAAAAGGTTTTATACTTAATTCAGAAAATCATTCCTGTTGCTTCAACCGCTATTTTCCTATTGATTGCGAGATGAGCTTTTTAAATCCTTTCCTTCTAACAGCAAATGACCAACAATGGCTGCCCTTTCATTGTTGACAAATGAGAGCATAGCGACGTCCTTCCTCGTGACCCCGCCCTTCCTCCCTACCTTTGGTCGAAAAGAGAAACGGTCTTCTTGAGCGACCTTGACCGCAGTTAATATCAATTTAAAACCTTGTGAAATTAAAAGTAATTATCACACAGTACTCATACTAATATCATTGGAAGGATAATTGCTTGCACTTTAAAGTGGTATAAAAATCATTTTCGTGCAATTGTTCTTTCGGAACTTATTCACGAAAATATGGCCGAAAACATTCAAAATCTGCTTAATTTTTAAATAATTAAAATTTAAATAAAAAATTGAAAAAAAATGGCTCCGAGGTGCACATTCCCACCCTCCAAAGTATACCTGTACCAAATTTGGTAGCTCTAATTTCAACGGTCTGTTCTGTAGACCGCCAACAGACACACAGACTTTCTCTTTTATTATTTGTAGAGATTTTATATTGGCTTTGTAATTAATTCTTCACACGGTATTGGCGATGAGGCGACTTTCTGTGAATTAGCACACAGCATTCTTGGTTTCTGTAAGATATTTACAATAGATGGCGTTGGTGCGAATGCCTGCGCACGAAAAACCAACCCAAACCGGAGCTGACTCGAATTTTCAAAAAGAATGTTGTTGTTGCTGTATGTCCTCTGTTTCTGTGTTTAATTGTGTTCGTCCATTAAATTGCTGTCTGAACTGAATGATGTCATCTGTATCATCCCGCATACATACCAAAAATCTAATATGGTGTCAGAAGAAACTTCCTCGAATCGCTGGAATAATGAATTCTAAATTCTGAACAGTAAAACGCACTGCCGTGTGTCTGCCGAATCGGAACTGAAACTCCCAACACTGCTGCTGAAATCATCTGAAGATGATGCAAATGAATATTCAAACGATACGAGAATTTGAATCTGGAAGAAATCCTGCTGAAGCTTGGAAATTCTGGAAACAGGACTTTGCTGATTTTCTGGAAGCTGCCGGATATGCAACACAGACCGAAAAAACTAAAACAGCAGTGTTCCGACATGTATGCGGTGATGAATTAAAAGCACAATACAGATCTCTGGACATCAAACCGAAAGAAGGCGAAACTGAACTGAAACTAGAACAAATTCTTGATGAATTCGATAAATTTTTCGGGGACTATAAAAACGAAATTTTTGCTTCTTTTGTTTTTTTGGAAATAAAACAAAAACCGCACGAGAAATTTCAAGAATTTTACACTCGTCTGAAATTAGCCGCAGAAGATTGCAATTATGATAAACCAGAAAGAATGCTACGGGATGAAATAGTGCAAGGAATCAACGACAAGCCCCTTCAAGAAAGATTATTGCGGGAGACATCAAGAAAACCGAAATCGCTTCAAGAAATCGTAAGCGAGTGCAAATCTGCCGAGCTCAGCAAAGATCAGTCAAAAGCTATGAATGTCCTTGACCGACAGCGGGAAGTTAATGCTGTGAAAAAAGAACGCCGTTCTGCAGAAAAAGAAACTCCCAAATTCCGAAGCTTTAATGGACAAAATCAGATTTATCTTTGCAAGAAATGTAATTTAAGTCACAGTTATGGAAGGTGTCCTGCTTACGGAACAACATGCAAAAATTGTGGTCTGAAAAATCACTGGGAAATTACATGTAGAAACAAGAAGAAACAGCAATTTCCAATAAAAAAGAACACTGAAAGGAGAAAAGTATCATCTCTAGAAGAAGAAAATTTATTATCGACTGCCTCGCCCGTCTGTCTAGCACTAAACAACCGAAGTGAAAGCCAATCCGAAACTAATGGCTCTACTTGGTTTCAAGAACTTTCCGTGAATGGAAATTTGGTGAATTTCAAGTTAGATACTGGCGCTCAAGTGAATGTTTTGCCGTTTGAAATATTACAGAACTGGGAAAATATTCCTAGAATTAAGACAAATTCACGACCTATCTTAGATTATAGTAATAATCAAGTCCCAATCATAGATGAACTCATTTTGACGGTTAAAAATACAAATAGTTCTTCGAAATGTAAATTTCTCATAACGAGTTTATAAAATCTTCTCCAATTTTAGGATTAAATTCTTGTTTAAAGTTAAAATTAATTAAAAGGATTTACCAATTAGAAGGTAAGTGTCTTGAAAAGCAAAACAATTGTGTTTCAAATGAAAGTATTCAAGTTCAAAATGATAATTATGTAAAAGTTTGTAATGTTGATAATTCTATAGTTGATGAAACACCTGTTTCTATTATAAATGAATTTCATGATGTGTTTTCTGGTGTAGGTAAACTAAACAAAGTTGTTAAAATTCATTTAAAAGATAACTATACACAAAGTGTGGCTGCTGCTAGAAAATTCCTCTAGCATTGCATGATAAAGTGAAAGCAGAATTAAACAGAATGGAAAATATGGGTGTTATTACAAAAGTTGAACAACCCACTGAATGGGTTAGTAATGTTGTTGTTATCGATAATCCTAATAAATTAAGAATTTGTATTGATCCCAGACCTTTGAATGAGGCTATTAAAATACCCCATTATCCTATTCCATCTGCAGATAGGCTAATGACTAATTTGCAGGGAAGTACTGTTTTCTCACTTTTCGATGCAACAAATGGGTTTTGGCAATTAGCATTAGATGAAGAATCTTCCTATTTAACTACTTTTGCCACCCCTTGGGGAAGATATCGATTTTTAGTTTTACCTTTTGGTTTAAATAATAGCCCCGAAGAATTTCAGAAGGCTATGGAAGAACTGTTTGAAACTGAACCTAATGTTACACCTTATTTTGATGACATCTGCATTGGTTCTAAAACAATGGAAGAACATTGTAAAACATTAAGAATTGTATTAAATATTGATAGAAAAAGTAATTTGAAATTTAATCCTGTGAAAACCCAATTAGCTAAATCAAGTATAACTTATTTAGGTCATAAAATATCAGGGAAAGGAATTGAGCCAGATTCTAAGAAACTTGAATCTATTGAAAAATTTCCAACCCCCCAAAATAAACAAGAACTGCAAAGATTTTTGGGTATGGTTACATATTTGGCAAAATTTGCTCCTAATTTATCAAACTTGACACATTCTCTTCGCCAACTCTTAAAGAAAAATTCAGTGTGGTTATGGGATAGTAATATGGAAAGGGATTTTGAATTAATTAAGAAAAAACTGTTGGAAGCTCCTTGTTTGCAAATTTTTGATTCCAACAAACCTGTAATTTTATCTGTAGACGCGAGTACATATGGATTAGGTGCAGTGTTGTTGCAAAATTCTCAACCTGTAGCCTATGGTTCAGTATCTTTAACAAATACTCAACAAAGATATGCCCAAATTGAAAAGGAATTGTTAGCTGTAATTTTTGGCCTTGAACACTTTAATTATTATACTTATGGAAGAAACGTAACTGTAGAAACTGATCATAAACCTCTGTTAGGCCTAAGCAAAAAACCATATGATTCTATATCTCCTCGTTTACAGCGTATGCTTTTAAGGCTAAATAAATATAATGTTAAGTTGATTTACGTTCCAGGTAAACAGTTAGTTATAGCTGATACCCTTTCTATTGCTCAATTAAATGACAAAATTTTTAATGATGATAATATTTATGAAACGCCTGCTGACTTATGTCTGTTAGCTACAGCTAGCCCTACCAGGTGGGAAGAATTAGCTAAATTAACTAAAGATGATCCTGAATTAGATGATGTAGTTTATCATATAAAAAATGGATGGCCTGATAAAATAAATACGAGAAAATATGCGAAACAGTTTTGGCACTGTAAAGATGAACTCTATTTAACTAAAGAAGGGTTAATATGTAGAGGTTCTCGTTTAGTTGTTCCTAATGAATCCAGAACTGACGTTCTTGAAAAGATTCATACATCACATAGAGGTATTGTTTCTTGTAAAATTAAAGCCAAAGAATATTTCTATTGGCCAGGTATAAATAATGATGTTGACAATTTTATAAGAAAATGTGACCTGCGTCAAGAATATCAGAGAAACAATAATAAAGAGTGTTTAATAAATCATCCAATACCTGATAGACCCTGGGAAAAAGTAGGTTGTGATTTTTTTGAATTAAGAGGTAAACATTATTTACTTATTATTGATTATTTTTCGAAGTATGTTGAGTTACAACAAATGAATAGTACTAATGCATTTTCTGTTATTAACTGTATGAAATCAATTTTTGCAAGGCATGGGATTCCTGAAGTAGCAATTAGTGATGGAGGTCCACCTTTTGATTCATTTGCCCTTAAAGAATTTTTTGTGGAATGGGGAATAGAGCATAATACATCTTCTCCATATTTTAGCCGATCTAATGGCCAGGTAGAAACAGCAATTCAAACTTTAAAAAGAAGTTTAATTAAAGCAGATGGGGAAAGTAAAGATATATATCTTGTTTTATTAGATTATAGAATATATCCTTCACCAGATTTAGCTTCACCAGCGGAATTATTAATGGGTAGAAAATTAAGGTCAATGTTACCATGTTTATCTAAACAATTAAAGCCAAAGTATCCAATTAAAGATACTCTTAAAGCTCTTAAACATAGGCAAAATACTCAAAATAAATATTTTAAAAGTAATTCTAATTTAAAGCCATTAAAAGTAAACTTACGTGTCTGGTTTCGAAAATTGCCAAAAGAACCATGGATTAGAGGTAAAATAGTAAATATTGGTCCTAAACCTAGAACTTATACAATTTGTGCAGAAAATGGTAAAATGTATGTTAGAAATAGATTTTTCATTCGAGAAGATAAATCAAATAAATTTTATGAAAATGTTCGTACTCCTGAAGACTTCTATAGCTCTGAAGAGCAAGAAACTGTTGTAATGCCTGATAATAATCAACAAAATACTGTTGTGTTGCCCAATAATGCTCAGCCGACATCAAGATTTGGTCGCAAGTTAACCCAACCCAAAAGATATGGGTTTGAATAAAATTTGATGTGTTTCAGTAATGTATGTGTGTATAACTCTGAAATTTGATGTGTTTAATAATTGTTTAAATAATGTATGTATGTATAACTTTAAAAAAAAAAGGGCATGTAAGATATTTACAATAGATGGCGTTGGTGCGAATGCCTGCGCACGAAAAACCAACCCAAACCGGAGCTGACTCGAATTTTCAAAAAGAATGTTGTTGTTGCTGTATGTCCTCTGTTTCTGTGTTTAATTGTGTTCGTCCATTAAATTGCTGTCTGAACTGAATGATGCCATCTGTATCATCCCGCATACATACCAAAAATCTAATAGTTTCAAGTGCTCTCATTTAGTTTAAGAATATCAAATTACTTTTAAGAAGATATTTGATAAACGCCAACATTTATTCTGAGAGCAAATTCACCACTGAAATGTGTCAGTAGAAGTTAGATATTTTCTTCCAAACTTCTTTTACAGTTGTCTTTTAAACTCCAAAAATGGAGGTGCAAACAACTTGGTTAATATTGCGATGGAGATACATAATATATAATCAATAACGTCGAATATCTTAATTCAATTCCAAGAAAAATAAATTAAAAATAAATAAAACCTCAAACTCTTTTTTTATCAATGTGGGATTCCGTTCGATTAAACAAAATGCCCACGGAAGGGTTACCTTTAAGGGGTAAGTAGATCGGGTTTATGTCTAGGGGATTTAAGGGTTTTTATTACATTAAATTTAGAACAAAATATTACATAAAATAAATGAATAGACTTCAAGTTAAATACAAAAACACTTATTAAAGTACTAAAGGGAGAATTTACACGGGGAAAAGATATATACACAGAAAGATTATGAGAGTATTGGGAATTTACATGAAGTCATATTTACTAGGTTGAGCCAGATTAATGAGGGATAGATGTTACGGGTTAAGAATGTTACGGTATTAAAGATTTACAGATTAGAGAGCCATAAGGAAAGTGAGACGGGACATAGTTACAACCTGGAGATCGGGCGGCTTAACTGCGCCAAGACTGATCTAATTTATAACAGAGGGTTTGAGAGATAGGTTTACATTTCGGCTGCCTGCGGTGTGCTGCGCTGCTCTCAGCGTGCAGTCTGGTTTTGTTAGGAAAAAAGAGGGCGCTGCTCGTAGGACGTACAGAGCAGAACTCTGGTTCCATCTATCGCCAAATAAATTGATCTAGCTCTTACATCCTTCTTTAAACAGTGATTAAATTATTCTTTACGGGTAATATCCTACTTTAATATCTTTATTTCACTGGAGATCTAATTTGATCTTGAATTCAGTAGTGGCGATTGGGTGAAAAAAGTGAGGGGGCAATAAATTTACTGATATTTAAAGTACCCGGGACTTTATGAACGCACTTCATGAAACTTTTTGAAATCACTTTCCCGAGATCATTTTTTTCAAAGATCTCTTTCCAAGCTTTTATTGAAGGGGAAAATACTCCAACATTTAATGACAGGACATATCTTTAATTAAATTAATATTTAACTATCATTTGTCTTACAAATTAAGCTTAAGTGATTTTAAAACAGTGATTTGTGTTAAGCCTATCCTTATGACCACTTTACCCCATCTTACTTAAACTACTATAAAATAATATCTGCAACAAATCCAGCTTATCTGTTAATGAGGAAGTATTCTTGCGATCTGTGTGATGCTTGCTGCACAGTCAATCTGATGAAAACTACTTAGTTAAACAAAATGTAGGAGAAAAGTTAAACTAGGTGTTCCAACTTCAAACTCATGCATAAACCAACAAAATGGCTGATTTCTCCAACTAAAGTGTTGGAATTAGTATAATTTTAGATGTTAAACTTATTTCTTAACTATTAAAAGATAAAATAAAAATAATTACATTAATTATTCATTACGAAGCTATAGCTTTATATTTGATGTATGGCCACTTTACCCCACCTGACCCTATAGGTGGTAAATCACAAAATTTGCTAGCTTTCCATAATGCTATTGCTTTTTTATAATTCCTAGTTTAAAACGGCTAAAAAGAAATACAAATTTAATTTTCCCCAGAAAAGTAGGGGAGCAACCCTCCCCCCCCTTATTCGCGGCCACTGCTGGAATTACATACGAGTCCTAAATTCATTATGGTTAGGTTTAAGAATCAGAACATATTTTGTCGTTATTGTTATAATCCAAATCGTTCTAGCAGATACGGAACGACCCCATAAGGCCATGAACTCGCAAAAGACTAAAATGTTAAGGGATTTTCTAATATCTCGTCGATTACGCGCGCTAGAATATGGAGGGAAGAGGATTCTGCCTGTTAGAGTTTCTAACAAGTTTGGTAAATTTTGTACTCCGGCTCAGAGGTGAAACGAGGCGCAAAATTATTTTATTTTTGAAGTCAGTAGATGGCAAGAACTATGTAACTATTTACAAATTGAAAAATTTTAACTGTTTCCCTGATTTATAAAATCTTGGATACTTTAACCGAACCACAGACAAAAACCGCCAAATCTTAGCACAGTTCGCCAAATTTTAGCAATAGTTTATTAAGCAAGAAAACACCAAATTCAAGGTCCATGCAATGAAAAAATATAAAATCTCGAGATGTATTAAGTATTGAAAGTCTGTTTCATTAAAAATAAAAAAGTAAGTGATCTATATTTATATCCTCGATGGTCAGTATAACATAGCATTTTCTAAATAAATTAATGTTTTCGAATAAAAAAATTTTTAGTTCAAATGTTTGGCAATGTATGTGAACATTTTTTCTATTTTTTCCCTATAATTATCAGCCTAGATTTTTCTAAATTTTCTCCTTAAATGGCATTTTACTGATATAATACATCTGAACGAGAAAATACGAATTTGTTTATTTGACATTCTCTTTTTCAGAATATTTGCTGACCGAATTCCCAATAGTCCAAAGTTTTTTAAAATTAATCATCAAGGAAAAGGCATTCCGCAACCGAAATAACAACAAAAAACCGTTCAATTTGTTTTTGTAAATTTATATGGCTACAAGTTTAATATTGTTAGCTTCATATAATGGCTGAATTTGTGTCGATGTGAATGAACCCGATTTGCATCCAAAATAATGTCATTATTTTAACCGAATTAGAAATCAGAAGTTTGTCAACTTTTTTTGTATGTGTAAGTTTTCTGTTTGTTAGATGCTTCAATTTTCTAAAATTAGCTCATTCTATCAATTTCCGTTTCAGAAAAGGGCACAAAAATAGCTTTAACAATTGAAAACACTATTGAAAATTAAATTATTGATTGCGATAAAACGTAGCGTTTTTAGAATTGGAGAATCTGTTGTTCCAAATCATTTTAGAAATATGGCTTTAAACAATGCTTTTTACGTAATTCTAAACAATGTCTAAAATCCTTATTGCTAAGATTTATTTTAGAAAAGCGCCTGTGTGTTCTCTGCCATCTTGAGAATTTCTGTAGAAAATTATTCTTATTTCTGATGAATTCAAAAGAAAATCTCCTTGGAGCATTTTGTTGACGTTTGCGGTCTTCTGTTCAATACAGGTTAGTTATAAATATCTTCTACAACCAATGGTCTTTTATTAAATTTACCATGAAATGTTTCTATCAGAATTATTGAAAGTTCCTCAATTCTTTGGAATCCGAAAACAACTGTAAGCTACAAATATTAGGTTTCCAACGATTGTTTCTCTTATCAAGCAAATTTGTAATGTTTTCTTATCCGAAAATTTAAGTTGCTTAAAAAAGCTGCATTGGACTAGCGTTCTGTTTCCAATTGATTTTATTTTGAAATGAATACATTGCTTGATATCAGATTGATAAATTTATTTTACTCGTATTCTTCCGCTACTTCCAAACAGTTGCAGTAATAAATATTGAAATATTTCAGTGCCTGACGAAAGGCTCGTAAAAGTTATCGATTCCTAGTGACGCTTTAGAGAAGTTTTAGTAAGATGGAGCTGCTTGAAGAAGAATGAAGTTTTTCTCAGGAGATTCCCTCTGTGATTTTTGTTTTGGTCACAGTTCAGGAGAATGTTTTCAATATCTTTATCTTAATTGCATATCTGGCATAATGGGTTAGTGTAAGAGTTGGAGTGACGAACATGCGGGTATGAATGCGTGAAATAGCGATGTCTTCTCCTCTATCTTTCAACCATGACGACAGAGCGATAATTGATAGCATATCCCCCAGAGATTCTTGATATTTTAAATTTCTGAATGCTTCAATTGGTTGTTAACAGGAGATTATTTTTTTGGATATTGTGAGATGATATCTTTCGCTGCAATCCAATCTAAGTAAGGAGTCGAATCGTTGCTCTTTTTACGAAAAATTCCGCCTTTCATTACAAAAAAAGGTACATTTCCGTTAGCCGGGCGCAAGCGAAAAATCGCCAAATAATGTAGAATTCCTCCCAATTTCTTACAACCATTCTCTTGACGACTTGGCTCGCGTTTGGTTCACAATTGGCGACATTTGCGCCCGGCTAACGGAAAAGTACCCAAAAAAATGTTTGTGTGACTTGGGGTCCAAATGAGTAAGATTTTTTTAAATTCAACTTTGCCCTAATCTTGATTTTATCGTACAATCCATGAATATTCTTTGGGATTTTATGGAAACATATTTCATGCTTGTAAGGCAGATAAACTGTCGGTCAAAATCATTAGGTTTTTCTTTGGAATTGAAAGATCATCAAGATTGTGAGAGCTTCGCCGGTAAATATGGAATTAATAGGATGGATCCGGAACACGAATGAGTTCCGATTAGCAACGCCAGTACTTGAAGTAACATTCAGCGACTTGGAAGCATTTGTAGCAGTAATAAAAGAATGTTGGGAATTATTATTGATGAATTCTTTAACCCCTTCTTCGTTGATGTAGCATGTCATGCGAAGAAGAGAGATGTCGCCAATTGTGAGCCAAACGCGAGCCAAGGCGCCAAGCGAAGCGATTTTCCGTTAACCAGGCGTAAATGTCGCCAATTGTGAACCAAACGCGAGCCAAGTCGCCAAGAGAATGGTTGTAAGAAATTTGGCGGGATTCTACATTATTTGGCGATTTTGCGCTTGCGCCCAGCTAACGGAAAAGTACCGAAATATTGCATCGTTTAAAATGAATTCGGCGCTACCTCCACGTCTCGTTATATTTCGCGATTATTTTTTTGTAATTCTAAATACTGCTATGAAATGGCGCAAATAGTCCCACTTTCTTCATGTTTTCGCGGTGAGATTTCCCGCCTTGAATGGAAAACATAATCATTTTGTCGGAGATTAGAAAAAATATACGAAACGAAGAAGAAGTTAAAAAGCTCTTCGATACCACTGCGTGACACGGAATTATTGTCATTGATATTCCAGTGATTGTAGGATAAATTCGTGTTGTTGATTCCAAATCTTGCATTCTTTTCGTCAGAGTGGCTGTAATTTTTGAGATAAAGTGAAAAGTAAATTTTAATAGTTTTATGTATGCACTACTGAATTCGTATTGAAACTACCAAATATATAAATCAATATTAAAATTAAATTAATGCATTAAATCAATTTATTCCTGAACAGTAATCATTATATAATCAGAAGATAACTCTATAGAGAAATCACATAAAATCTGTGTTAAATGTATGCTAAAGAATAAAATTCAAAACAATATTAATGAATTAAATAAAAAAGTAAATTTCAGCAAATAAACTAGATGGATCAGAATGGTATAGCAAAAATACACGATGATATTGCGTTAAGTTCAATAAATTGAAAATTAAATAAGTTCATGGCTCATAAGTTCATCAATTAATTCGTGGAAAATCTTTTATATGATTTCCTTTTGCGTACAATGGAAGATTCGCGTTGAAGTCTCTAGTAGTAATCTGCCACCATATGTGTGTTCCACCACCCTTGATATCTTTGTTCCATTACTTTAATATCCTGGTAGCCGAAATCTTTTCTTAAAGTTGTTTTAATTTTTGTTAGTTTACGTATTATGTCTGTACGTTACGTTCGTAACTAATAATATACTCTACGTTGTGAACTAATAAGTTTCGGAGATTAGTTTTTCAAGTGTTACCCTAAACAAAGAAAGTAATTAAATGTGATATTTTTTAGACCTAAATAACATTTTATTGTGCATATACATTCACCTGTTGCATTTCATCAATTATATAATGTGTTAAGATTATGGCGTGGATTAAGAACTAAAAATTGCTATAATTTCACATATTTTTGAGAACTTTGAAAGGAATTTGTGACAGGAAGTTACAGAAGATAAAATAAAATTGATTTCTCTTAAGAAGTTGAGTACTTATTGATATAATAAAGAGTTCAAGAGAAATTTTAAACTTAATGAAAAGCAATCTGATTTTGTCACTTTTTTTGGACCTCCCTTTACTTAATCCACCTCACTTTAGTTTCCCTTTAATTTCTAAAAATTTTTGCTATCTCATATACGAATTATGCCAAATGAAAGCATTGTAATCATCAAAGAATTTAACCTGGAGATTTTCATTAATCTTCAGTGTCTGGAAAAAAAGTCAGTTCTGGAATTATGTCTCTCTGTCTGTTGGTTGGTTGGTCTGTGAATTCAGTAACTCTTAAACTAAACAAGGTAGAAAAATGGTATTGGGCCTTTACGCAAAAATTGTAGACATATATGAAATTTTGGATGAAATCCGTCCACGAAAAGTCTATCTGCCCGTCCGTGTGCATGTGAAGTTGGTTACTCTAAAATGAAGTGAGCCAAACGGATTTGGTATATGGCTTTACGGCTAGAATTGTTTATTTAATCCAAATTTCGGACCATATCCTTCAGCGGGTTGACTGTCTGTCGGTCAATCTATTATGGAGCTTACAAATGCAGTAACTGAAAAACGCCACGAGTTAGATAAATGAGATTCGGTATGTTGTCTAGTCACCAAAACTGTAGATCTTTATCGAATTTCGGATCCAAAATTGTAGATCTTGATCCAATTTGGGATCTAGTCGGTCGAAAGGATGGTGTTCAAAATGCATATTTGGTTTATTCACTTCCCTGCGAAACACAAAATGCGCCACCTTGTGCAATTAAAGAAAAAAGTCGAGAGAAGAATAATCTCTGCGGTTTGGATTGAGAACCCTTGCTTTTTTAACGATCATCAACTGTCTCTCGCATGGGTGGGTAAAATACAAGAATATTATAATCAAACATCTATGGCTCCGAACGAAGCAGAATTCCCCTAAAATGTAGCACAAGTGTTTCGCTATGTGAATACCAAAGAAAGAGAAAAACTGATTTAAAAATGCTATTTTGAACTTAAATAGATTTTATGCTGAGAATAAAAATTCGGCAGTGTTTTTAGTTAAACTAAAAAAAACACCTCTGAGTGAACTATTCAATTTGTCTTCAGCAATAAAAAAAAAAGTCGGAAAGTCCCCTGGAGAAACCTTAAATAATGGCGCTGGCGAATGAAAATTTTAAATTTTCGCCAATTTGACGAAAGTGTAAACATTTTTTTCATTTTCCCTTTCCCTTGTTTTCCCAGAGAGCATCGTTGCACTATCTCCTCTTAAAATTCTGCTTCTTTTAGAGCCATAGAACCTCTGGGGCCTTCTGTGTAGGATAATTTTTATTGTAACAATCCTGTATTTTGTAGATTCTTGATTATTTGATTCTTCCAGTAATGTTGGGAGCCAGAGTAGGTTGAGATACTTTGAAGGAATTTTTTATAATAATAATCTTTAATTCTTTTTCTTTCCTTTATTTCCCGTATTATTCCCTCCCTCTCCTCTCTTTGAACCACCTATTTTTTTATTGTGTTTCCCATTAAAAAAGCTACCACAGACCCTTTCTACATGCGATAAACTTGTGATTTATCTATTCTGTAACCATTATACTACTCTGTGTAAATATTGTATTAAAGATATCGATAATTAGATTACATATTAATACGAAACACTTGTTTCATGAATTTATCCCGACGTTTTCACGAAAAATCAACGGTGCGGACCCGAATTTCTCATGTTTTATTTAGAGTAGCTTTTGATGGAGCCATCTGTTAACAGTATATAGAACTCATTTCGCGTATGCGCAGTAAAACATTATTTACTACAAATTCTCATATTTCCCGTAATATTCAAATTTTTGAATTCAAATTTTAATACAATGTTTCTTTTACGTATTGTCAAGTATTCTGCAAGTTTCGTACAATTTGAAAGAAACCTCTGCGTATTATAAGCAAAAAACATGCGGAGTTTGAAATCTTCAATTTAATACCGATTTTTACTTATATTCTGATAAATATTTTTATTGTCTCACTCTGTGTCCTAGTAATACTACTCAAGGTCTTTAAAATGATACCAGAATCACTAAACGCGTTTCCAAGCTACACTTATTTATAACCTCACATAAAGCTAATTCATAACAATCACAGTGACAGGCAAAACAAATAATATGCGACAAACTCTTACAGATATGATCTATCCGTTATGCGGGTCAACCATTCTTTTCGCATTATTCGTCTCGTAGTTATTAGCGATTCAAATCTGAAGGTATTTTGTCACACAAGAAAGTTCGACAGACTGTCACTGTAACGAGCAGAAAGACGTTTTCGCGTCAAAAGTTGGTGTTACACGAGAAAGGTATATATATATTGAGAAGGCGCCCTATTAATATTGAACGTTTAAACTGCAATCAGGAAAAAAATTTTGTAGGCACGGAAAAGAATTTGAATCTATTTATTAAAAACACATATTTCTTTAAAACCATGGTGATATTATGTGCCACCTAGGCGTACACACAGACATACACACTGTTAGTACATAAACTGACTTACACTGACTTGTTTCGCAGAGGAAGAGAGTTCAATACCAGCGAGCGAAACGACAGCGCCATTCAGCAGTGGCTGAATTTACATAAACTGCTATCGTTCGCCAAGGTTTTTACTAAACATTTATTTGTGGTTTGGTTTTAAATTATAATTATGAGTAAACATATAATATAATTTATATTTATTTATACTTTACTAGTGTACTAAAACTAAGAAAGTTTATTAAAATTATTTTCTGCTCTTTTATTGTAACTTATAATTCATTATAATTGATAGGGAATCTTGAAAGAACGTTTTTTTCTCAAATTCAAACTCAATTCGCAATTAGTATTTAATACAAAATTTACTAGTTAATTATTAACTGAAAAATAAGATAAATATTCTGAAAATATTAAAGCAGTGTATTGTCGTCAAGAATACGCAAGTGTATAAATTTTAAAATTTTAGGACACAAGGAAGGGAGTACAAAAATCGATTACGAAATTTTATTTTTACAAACACGAAACAAGTCAAATTAAATAAAAAGTGTGCAAAAACTGTGCGTCATTTTCAGTAAAAAGTAACTAAGCATTTTGCATTAGGATTTTATTTTGGAACAAAATTTGAGTCACTCTGAAATGTGGAATTGCCTTTCAGCGCTTTGAAACGAATGATAAGAACAACTTTATGTTATAAAAGTAGTTGCTACTTCTTTGAACATTTTTATAATAATATAATTCGCCTTCGGTACTTTCCATTACCCATTCATTTAATTGGCTTGTTCTTGCAAATTTAGTAACGATTTCTTTTCTTTTCAAGATTTCTTCATCCTGGGATCTGGACTGCTGAGACCCACTGCGTGAGTAAAGGGGCTTTAATGACATGTCCAAACAGAGGGAGGATGCTACCTAGAAGAAGATCATTGGTTATACCATTCTTCGAGCTGTGGACCAATCTGCATTTCACTTTATTCGTCGGTACTTGGATTGTATCAAATTTTTCATGAACTCTTCTTTCCTTTACCTCTAGCAAAGTAGAACCACCAATCCTCTGAAGAAATATTCAGACTGCACAAGGACCTCAAGCCTCACTCAAAATGTGTCAGAATCATTTCTCACTGTAGAACAGTAATATGTCTCTACAGCAGACTGAATTTTGTTCCAACCCACATTTGGGTTAATGTTGTTTTATTGGTTTATACCTATTTATGGCTCTAAAAATAACTCTCTTTTATTTGGAGTTGAACTGACTGCTCTGTACAGAAAACCCCTTATTTCGTCTCCACTGTACTGGACTAATTAACAAAGAAGAATACTGCATAGACACTTTCAGACTAGTAAGAAAACTGCCACAGAAAAATTTTTTTTTTTTTTTTTTTTTTGCTATTTCATGTCACTTATCTATACATGTATTTGCTGTTTTAAAATGAGAGGTACATAATCATTATTTATTGAAAAATAAGTAAAATAATTTTTTCATCCCGCAAAAGAAAAGGGATGCATTTTCATAGCCACACAGACTTCGGAGTAACGGCATCTCTCGCATCCGGACGTTGATCATTAAAATTATGAGCCAGATGCGACAGCTGCTTGGTCAGTAGGTGTGTTGTATATTGTCTTTTATTCACATGGAATAACTTGGGCAGTAGTGATACAACATTCTTTCCACACGTTTTCCTTTTTAAAATGCGCGTTTCATGGTCGTTATTTATTGACATATAATAAAAATAACCATTTCTTCCCGCAAAAGAAAAGGGATGCATTTTCATAGCCACACAGACTTCGGAGTAACGGCATCTCTCGCATCCGGACGTTGATCATTAAAATTATGAGCCAGATGCGACAGCTGCTTGGTCAGTAGGTGTGTTGTATATTGTCTTTTATTGACATGGAATAACGTGGGCAGTAGTGATACAACATTCTTTCCACACGTTTTCCTTTTTAAACTCAGCGTTTCGTGGTCATTATTTATTGACATATAATAAAAATAACTATTTCATCCTGCAAAAGAAAAGGGATGCATTTTCATAGCCACACAGGCTTCGGAGTACCGGCATCTCTCGCATCCGGACATTGATCATTAAAATTATGAGCCAGATGCGACAGCTGCTTGGTCAGTA